>PVJH01009015.1:0-81629 GCA_004026705.1 Nesogale talazaci
CTGTTGGACTCTGTCATCTGGCTGATAGTTGGTGACTGTTGCTCTGCTGTTTGCTGCCTGTAACCAATAGCCTGGATTGCTCTACAGAGGACTCCAGTGAGTTGCACTGAGCAACCTGTATTGTATTATAGTTAACTTTTTCCAGTGAGTTGCACTGAGCAACCTGTATTGTATTATAGTTAACTTTTTCTCTTTTTATTTTATATACTTTTCTCTTTATATATAAATATATAAAAATAATTACTAGTGTCCTGAATTTTATTTCTCTAAGAGAACCCTGCCTGACACACTATGGGTCGGAATTTTCTAGATAACGGCCATTGACAACATATGCCTGGACTAGCTGAGAATTGACTAGGAAAAATTGAAGATGAATGAATGGCTTTGATTTGCAATGGTGGTAAAAATATTGAAAATACCAATGACTGCCTAAAGAATATGCACATCAGTCTTGGAAGTAGTACAGCCAGAATGCTGCTTAGGAGCGAGGATAGGGAGACTGTCTTATGTACTTTGGATATGCTATCAGGAGAGGAATGCCATGTTTGGGAAAGTTGATGATCTGTGAAAGAAAGATCCTCAGCAAGCAAGAAAGATTGACATGGTCACTCAACAAATGGTAACAATTGTGATGAGGGTACAGAACAGGGCAGTGTTTCATTCTGTCATTATGTGTTGGCATCCACTCAACAACACCTAACAACAGCAATAACATATTAAATTTATACTCAGGTAGGTCTAACTTGATAATGAGTTATTTCTTTTCAGTCTATCAGTGGGATTAGTATGCTAATGTTTTATTGAAGCTCTTACGTGTTGAAGTCAAATAGACCAATAATCAATCTCCTTGCTTTCTATAGTTTTCCCCTTCAATTTATTTGTAATATCAAATTTAAAACAGAATTCATAAAATAGGATGGGGAATGGATTGCATTTTTCTATGCTTTGTAGGGGGGGGGGGAATGAAGTTTTCAGCTCCTGTATGAGTTTCCACCCTTAGCAGCCCACAGAGGAGTTAGACTCTGCCCTATCAGGTCTTTTTAGGTCCAAATAGTTTCAAAGGCAATGAAAATTCAATGGTCATAGAATTGTTTTGTTCTAGTTCTTTGTGAGTAACTTTTGCTAAAATAAAATATTCAGTTTTCCCCTACTGTTTCAAATGTACTGCAATAAAGTTATTCATGATACCCTAATGTACTTTTAATGTCCACTTCATGTATAGTTATATACCTCTTTTTTCCTAATATTTGTTTATCTGAACCTTCTCATTTTTATTTTTCTGGATCGACCTTCCTAAATGTGTACCATTCTGTAAACTTTTTGAGAGAATCAACTTTTTGCTTTTTTTTTTGTTTGTTTGTTTGCTTCTTTGTTTGTTTTTTTGGCATCCCTGCCTCTGGTGGTTGTGGGCACTACCCTGTGTTGCTCCTGAGAGCTGCTGCTGGATTTGAACCACCAAACCCAGGGACGGCAGTCTTGCATTCAACCACTTATGCCACCAGGGCTCAGCCCCGAGAGAATCAACTTTTGACTGTCAATCATCCTTTTCTGTTTTCTACTTTTTATTGTCTATGATGCCATTTCAATACAGTTCTTTTTAATAGGAATATCATTCATAGGCCATGGGGGGGACAACTTTTAGTCAGGTTTTGTGGTTATAATTTTTAGTGGTATTGTAAGCAAGATAATAGAATGTACATGAAGAAAAAACTTGGCTGCTCCAAAACAATGAATATAATTTAATAGTACACAATTCTTTTTTTATTTGCCAATGGTTCTAGTATCTTGACACTTTTCTTCCTGATTCCCCTCTTCTCAGTTTAAACAGGGGTCAATTATGCTCCCTGATTACTATTTCAAGGCTGAAGAACAGTGCTTCTCATGTAACATCACATTTATAGTGAAAGAAGCAAAATAAACAGCCTAGGATCTGTATATTATTAACTGAGTCTCAGAAAATTATTGAAGCACAAAAGATTTAGGCGCTATATGTACATATATTCCTGGAGACAAATCTCTGAAAAAAGTTCGTTTGGTTACAGATAAGTAACTACCATATACCTATGATAAAATGGGGTTGTTGTAAGCTGAAATCAACTTGATGACAGTCTGTTTTTTAGTTTGATTTACATTCTAGTTAAACCACAACACCAAATACTCTAAGGAGAAGTGCATTTTTTAGGTGGCATTCTTGTCCTATGTCAGACTTTAAAAGAAAAGCATTTTAACCTTTTATTATTAAATATGTTTTTGTCATCAGGTTTGTTGCACATCCATTTGGTTAGCTTATTCCTTTTTTGTCTTTTATTGTGATGAGCACCACTTATTGCTAGAGAAAAGACAACTAATATTAGCAGTGAAAAAGGGTATCACAACCAGTGTGCAGAGGACCATGGAGTCAAAGTTAAAAATCTATTTTCAGGATCCTCCCTTGACTTACACCTCCAATGAGTCCCTTCTGATTATTGACTAGGGATGTGACTAGCCATTGTCTCTGACAGAGTGCATTCGAAAGTGAGATAATGCATATGTAGTTAGGTTACAATGCGACACCTCATCAGTTAATCTCCCTTTTGACCCATTTAAAAATTTCTCTAGCTTTTAGTACTTTTTGCTTTCTTCTTGATTTAGATTTTCCTTGATTATTTTGGTATTGTTGTTCCTTTGTTTTATGTTTTGCTGTAATGAAATCTAGATAGAAAAGTCTATAGGAACAGTAATTGGATTAATAGTTTCTTGAGGGGTATGGCAATGGAGTTTGGGGAGAAATGGGGAATTAATAATAATGAGTACAAGAAAAAAGAAATTTTTAATATGATGATGACTGCACAACTCTTTAATATAGTTAAGCTATTAATACATAAATTATATGTCAATAAAACAAAAACAAAATGCATTGTGGATGTAAGATAATGTAGTGCCAACTTGAGAAGGGGTAGAGTCTAACTCATCAAACAGGTCAATGCTTGATGACCCTATTTGAAGTTGCCACAGAGATAAATAGCTCACTGGAGTCTAGATACACAGAGATTCTCTGTTTTTCCTTCATTGTAACAAGCTACATGGAGCTACACTAGAGCCCCAGAGCTGGAAGAGCCACGTGGAGACCCCTCCCAGCTCTGAGATGCGTCCACTGCCACTGAATCCACAAGACTTTCCACCCACTGGCTTGTGATCTTCTTGCATTCGATATCATGAAATGTGCTGTGTGAATCTAAGAGGAATTTATAGATTGGTATCAGTCTTGATCTAGATGGGCTGGAATGGTTTCTTAACATATAATTGTTCTTGCATATAAAGCTCTTTCCTATACATAGATGAGCGCCTTTGGGTTTGTTTCTCTAGTCAACCCAGATTAATACACACACGTACCCGAAAGAGGGGTGATAGCCACATGGAAATGGTTGATGGATATAATGAAATTTTTGCCAATCAATTTTTTTTTAGTTTTTTAGGCATCACTGCCCTCTGGTGGTGGGAGTAGGAGGCCCAGCCTTTGCTCCTGTGAGCTGGAATTGAACCTCCATCCCAGTGGGCCGCAGTCCCGAGCACAACCAATACGCCAGCGGGGCTCTTTTTTTTTTTTTTTTTTTTTTTTTTTTTAGTTTTTGCCAATCAATGTTAAAAAGTCAAAGTAAATGAAAATTTATATTTTATCTTTTTATTATACAGTATTGGCATATATTCAAATAAACAGGTCCCCAATTTTCACAGAATACCTATAAGATTGAATTTTCAACGTTACACAAATTTCTATTTTTCCTACCAGAGTTGAATTTGTGCCGTAGTGGCTGCCTTTTTTTACATGAAAATTTGCATAGAAGCTGTATAATTCTATGAAAGTGTGAACCTCTTTCTTTGATGAAAAGGAAGTACTTTTGGGTTTGTACAACTCTTAAATTAATTGAGCTCATTACCAATAGCACCAAAGTAATTAAAGTCTCTGAGAGACTTTTTTTATTATAGAGTTGCTATATTAAAACGACGCATAACTTTCTAAACCCTTTTAATCAATTTAGTCTTTGTTGAACTTGCAATCAATAAATCACCAAAAGCATGGTACTGAATGTCAAATCCTAGATATAGGGAATCAATAGTCCATGGGAAAATCTTAGGAGGAAAAGAACATCTCAATAAAAGGCATTTATCTCAGCATGTCCCTCCATGTGTTTTGGTGCTGTTATTGATGTGTATCAGTTGCTAATCTCTGGAAGTGGGGGGTGATGTGGCAAAATTGTCCCATTAGCAAGAATTGCAAGATGTTGATTAACTTCAAGCAAGCACTTTAACTTCAAGTAAGCATTGTGAGTGATGTTTAAGCACCAATTCTACTTAGGAGAGAGAGAGCATAGTGGATTGCATGGCGGGTTGTTAATTATATGAGGTTAGCACTTTGAGCCCATAACCAGTTCCTCAGAACAAGGATGACATTCAGAGACCCAAAAGAGTACAGTTCTTCTAGTCTGCCTGATAAGGTTGTTGTGAATTGGAACAGATTTGATGGCAGTGGGGCTTTTCTTAATAAAAAGAAGCCCTGGTGACATTAGAAGGCAAAGGTTCTCAAGCTGTGGGTCGGAAACCCTTTAGGGGTCGAATGACCCTTTCACAGGGGTCACCTGATTCATAACGGTAGCAAAATGACAGTGATGAAGTAGTAACAAAAATAATTTTATGGGTGGGGGTCACCACAACGTGAGGAACTGTATGAAAGCATTGAAGTATTAGGAAGGTTGAAAATCACTGCTATCAGCTAAGGATTAGACTACTAACCCCAAGGATGGAGGTTCGAAACCAGAGTCAATCCTTGGGATAAAGATGAAGCCATTAGTTCCTGTAAAGATTGACAACCTTGGACATTCTGAATAGGGATGCTAAGAGAAAATCAAGAAAGCAGTGGGAGGATGTACTTACTAAAGGAAAGAGGGTGGCATAGTGCTTAAGTGCTTGTCTGAGAACCAAACATCCGTGAGTCAAACACACCTGCCTCTCCCTGGAGAAAGATGTGGCAGGCTGCTTCTGCCAAAATTAGAGTCCTGGAACCTCTCTGGGGGCCATTTTACCCTACCGTATAGTATATCTACAAGGCAGAATTGACTTGACGGCAGTGAGTTTGATATATTTTGGTTTTATTTACATAGCCTTTAACAACGCTTTTTCATAACACTGGTTTCTCTTTGTTGCCACTCTTAAGAAGACTGTCATTCTCTGTGCTTCATTTTCTCTAGACATTTCTATAGGCTGTCTCCTGGTTCCACCAGAGCAACGTTTCCCACAATTCATTTCAATTCCACCTTTGTGATTTTTGACACTAATTATCTACTATTTCCTCAATATTCCCCTTCAAATCAACTCTTTGGAAATGTTCACAGCTTAAGAAACAATTCCTATTAAAAATACGTTTGATAGGCTGCATAGTTTTTCCTAGAAAATTCAGTATTTTCACTACTAAGATGGTGAAAATATTAATTCTACCCTCTTCCACTTCTGGAATAGCCCAAGAGGTAACTTGGTCTAATATTCTCACAAAAGACAACTAAAAAAAAGCTGAGGAATAATTTATGAAAATCAGCATGAAATAGGGTAGAGTCAATAAGATCTTGAAAAATGACTAACTTGGTATGTGGGAGAAGAAGATGTCCACAGGTGAACTAAAATTGTGGCACCTTGGGGACTTGGTTTAGCTGTAAAATAAGTTATTGAGAGGGTGAATGTACTTTTGACATTCTCTTGAGTTTAAAGAGAAGCTGTCAGTGTAGAGTCCATCAAAATATATGTGTGAGACAGATCAGATGAACACTTGCATTTTGGTATCAGACCACAAAAAGTGTGTGTTTGAGGGACTAGGGAAAATCCAGAATACATTATCATTGTATCTCAGTCAGAATCATCTTAATTCTTCAAACTAGATTAGAGTAACACCAGATTGCTAGAGTCTTCATCCTGGGCCCTCAGATACCTTACAGAAACTCTTAGCTGCCTTTCCACAGAAAGATAAATTTTTCTCCAGCACAAAACTATATTTTTAAATGATTTTCACATACCAGACCCAGCTTACAATTTTAAAATATTCAGCTTCACAAGGAGTGAATTAATATAAACAGAATCCAGCAGAAACTATAGAAATTATCCTGAAGTGAATACAGAAGTGGATGTCATTAGATTAAAACCTTTAAGATTACGTGGCTTACTATGTTCAAGATAACTGACTAGACTATGAATTTTAGCTAATGAAAAAAGAAAATGTAAACTCTGACACTAAAGATAAAATCTGAAATTAAGAGTCAATGGACGGATATAATAGTAGTTTAATTGTGAAATAAATAAGAAGGAAAAATCCTGAGCTTCTAGAACAAAAAATGACAGGTTAAACAAAAACTTGCTGGGAAAGAATATGAGTACTTTTTAATGACCTTAGAGGTAGAAAAGTTGATGATGCCCGACAATCAAAAGATATAGAATCTTAAAGATACTATATCAAAAGATATAGTGTCTGGGATCTTAAAGGCTTGAAAGTAAACAAGTGGCCATCTTGCTAAGAAGCAATAAAGTCCACATGGAAGAAGGACAGCAGACTGTGTAGGCATGAGGTGTCAAAGGGACCAGTTATCAGGCATCAAAGAACAAAAAATCATATCATTGCATTCCCCCTTTCCTGCTATGATGATTGAAGATAAATGTGTGCATAAGCAAATATGTTGAAGAAAGCCAATGGTGCCTGGCTATCAAAAGATAGACCATCTGGAGTCTTAAGGCTTGAAAGCAAGCAAGCAGCCATCTATCTAAGAAGCATCAAAGCACACATGGAAGAAGCACACCAGCTTGTGTGATCATAAGGAGTCAACGGAATCAGGTATTGGACATCAAAGAACTAAAAATTATATCATTATAAATGAGGGGGAGTACAGATTGGGGATCCAAAGCCCACGTGTAGGTGAAGCAACATCCCCCAACAGAAGGGTCTCAGGGAGGAGAGGAGCCAGTCAGGGTACAGTGAATGTTGCTACAGGGTAACAACAATGAAACAGGCAACTTTCCTCTAGTTCTTAAATGCTCCCTCCCCATCCACTCTCCACTGTCATGATCCCAATGCTACTTTACAAATCTAGCTAGACCAGAGAATGTACACTAGTACAGATAGGAACCGGAAATATGGGGAATCCAGGACAGATGATCCCTTTAGGACCAGTGGTGAGAGTGGTGATAGGAAGGTGGAGGGGAGGTGGAGTAGAAAGGGGAATTGATTATAAGCATCTACATAAAACCACCTCCCTGGAGGATGGACAAGATGGAAGTGAGTGAAGGGAGATATTGGACAGTATAAGATATGACAAAATAGAAAGCAAAAAAAAGATATGACAAAATAATAATAATTTATAAGTTATCAAGGATTCATGAGGGAGAAGGGAGTGGGGAGAAAGGGGAAAATGAGTAGCTAATACCAAGGGTTTAAGTAGAAAGAAAATGTTTTGAGAATGATAATAGCAATAAATGTACAAATGTGCTTTGCATACAATAATTGGATGTATGGATTGTGAAAAGGGTTGTATGAGCCAACAATAAAATGATTTACAAAAGAATAAAGAAAATGTCCATAAAAAAACAACAGAAAACAAATGAACAAAGAAGAAAAAAAGCACTGGTCTTAAACAATTGACAAATTTCTGGTATTAAAATAGTAACACATATTGACTAAAAGATTTTATTATTTTACCAACAAAAGAGCTGTATTCTGAATATATATATGTACATATATATATGAAATTAAAACATTGGGGGAGGAAAATTGATTGGAACAGGTAGTTTTTAAATGAGGAGATCCAAATACTTAAATAACACATGAAATATACTCAGTTTAGTTAAGAATAAGAAATATGTTAATTAAATCCATAAATAGTTAACACTAAGCACACAGACTAGAATAGCTGAAAAATAAAAAGATGGGAACAAGAGTTGGTGAGGCTATGGAACAACTAGTGCTGTCTTATTCTGCTGGTGGCACTCAAAATTGGTATAACCACTTTGTAAATCAGCCCACACCAGCTCTTCAAGTGGAATATAAAGTATGTGTACACTATGACACAGCAATTCTACCTTTTACTATACTCCCCACAAACATATGTGCACATGTGCCCCCAGGAGACATGCATAAGCAAGATGTACAAACCACAGTTTTGCTAAGAGCTGAAAACTGAAACCAACCCAAGTATCTATCAATAACAGAATATATAATACATGATGGTATATTAATCAATTGAATACTAGATTGAACAGAAAATGAACTACAGCTAGATAGAACATCAGGGAAGAACTTTATAAGAAAAATAAAAAACAGTCAAAGTTCCATTCACACAGAACTTCTAAAAATAGGCACAACTAATCCTGTGATGGAGTATGGTACAGAAGTGATTGCTATGGCAGTTAGGGTTAGAAAGTAAATGAAGAGTTTCTGAGGTAATGACTGCATTATTTATGGATTCAGGAGGTAGTAACCAGGGTACTTGGCTTATCCTCAGATAATTAATTGAACACAATGTCTTCATTTGTATTTCTGTATGCAGGTCTTCTTTCTCAATAAAAATATTTCTCAATGTTTCTTAAATAAATATTTAAGCAGTATGCAGCCCTATAGCTCCTCAGGTCATCTCACATAACTCTTAAAGTTCCACCCTTTGAAGGCAGTCACTATTTTTCATGGATGGCTCCCTCCTTTTTGTATTAGGAAATGTATTTCTTGTTCTGACCAGAAACACTTATCATAAATTAAAGGTGTCTAATAAATATTCAAGTATATGTCTAAGCATCTAAAATTTAAAAAAACATTCCTATAATGAACCACTAATTATGATTTCATCTATCCCCAGTGGTATTTGGGGAAACCTTGTACCAGGATTGGATTATTTTGTATTAAACTGACAATCTTCCCAACCCTATTCAAGGTCTAGACTGACCGAGTTCCACAGGCAGAAACAAACCTGCCCCTCATGACTCTGCATTCTAGTCTCTTTATTTAAAATACCCAGGGCAGGGTCCACCCTATTTACTCTGATGCCTGGTTTTACTTGGACCAAAGACCTCAACTGGATCTGTAACCCTTTCCTGCATTACACAGGGAGGAGATCACAACGATAAGCCTACTGGATACACAGAGAGGAGGGCACATGGGTAAACCTACTGGATAGTAAAGAATGGTTTAATACATTGTCTATGAACAGGTGGTTAGTATTGCTTTCCTTGTTTTCCAATGAAACAGACTGTTTCAAATTTTTCTATTTCTTCCCTTACCCCTCCATGCCTTCATAGCAGAGTGGCTAATGACTGGTGAATTGCTTCTTTTTTTAGTTCATCCAACACTTACATATTGATTACTTTTCTTCAACTATACAAGTAACATACTAGTTTCTTTAAGTGTCTAGAAGATGTATCTACATATAATTCAAAATAAAATTGAGCACTCTAATTATGTCATCTGTCTAGACAAAAATCTTATCTATTTATGCCAATTGATCATTTTTAAGGGACTAAAATTTGTACTCAACATTGACTGACATTGTTAGGAATAAATATATATATATTCAGTGTCTTATAGACACCTAAATCCATAAAATCCCTTAGAAAGCAATGCAAGATGATTCTTTATAATTATGCAGCACATTTTATATATAGACTACATTGTGTTAGACTACTATTGGAAGTTGCAATATTGACAATATTTGCTGTGTTCATCAAAAAAAATCATTGTTCTGCTCCCTATCTTATGAAGGTTCTTCAAAAAGTTCACTTTTCATTAAATATATTTACATTTCCTTTTTTCTTGACCTTTTTTTAAGTCCTCTTCTCATATATGCAAGAGCCCAGAGAGAATTTAAGTGACTTGCCAAGTAACAGGTTGCATATGGCAAAGCCAAGGTGGAGCTAGATATTTTGAGTATAAACTTTGTCCTTGTTTTGCCTGATGTGCAATGTTGAACACATGGTCAAACTCAAAACCAGTCATTACCATGAAGTCAATGCCAATTCATTAAAACCCTCTAGTAAGATCAGAATAATTGATTATTTTGAAAAACAAAATATCTTATTTACTTTGAAGTCAGAACAATTAAGATCTGAAGAAGGCAGACTGATTCATATTATTTATTAGATATGTACTCTCTTCATTTAGCTTTTCCCATAGCAGAGCTTGAGCTAAAGACTTGAGCAAAAAGTATTCATTTGGGAAGTGAGCCCAGAAACCAGGAGTGATTGGATAGGGAAATGGAAACATGGGGAAAAGGAAAGTTCAGTAAAAAGGTACAGTATCATCTTCAAAGGTGTGGTCAAGATTTGCTAGACCATCTCAACGTATACAGAATACTTCTATTGCTGATGCATTCATCCATAGCTCCTGCCATTCGCTGGTTGAGGATTGTGCAGGAGTCATTAAAGAACAACATTAAAGTTCTTCCTGACTTGGGAACTAGCTACACGTTACCCAGATGGAAAATCATCTGAAACAGAAAGTAGATAGCAGGGACTTGAGGAATCTCACTGAATTGTCATCTCATTAAAGCTGGAATCAAAGGTAGGCCAAGGAGATGGACTGTGGTGTATCAGAGGTATATACTAGGAGTACTAAATAATAAATTAATTTCACAAAAGAACATTTAAAAACAATGACTCCAACTTTTCATAACCAATCAAATAGCTGGGTCTTGACATATTATGTTGTGTGTGTCAAAATGATTTTGGTCAAATTAACTAAATGACATTACATGCTAATTTTAACATGCTGCATAATTTGGAAAAAAAAGGAAACCCATTGACTTAATACTTGGGAGTGTTATTTCTAAATTCGTTAAAATTAAAGAAACATTCATGGGATTTGGTTCAACTCTAAACTTAATGTTTGTGCCACACCTGTTCTAAAGGGCAAGAGTAGGAGCATTAATGATATTGTATCTGCCATTGATCTTTGAGAGTCATTGGGATTCGTGGATCATGGAACATTTCTGGGTATTAACTGATTTGATTGGAACTGGCATAGGCACACTCTGTTAGGCCAGATGCTTAGAAGATAGGTCCAGATCCAAGATTTTCAGTGTTCAGACTGCTAAAGAGATGAGGTTCTCTGGAGAGAAGAGCAACAAGTATTAGGTGATGAATGAGTCAGATAAATGCAATACAAAGCGGCAGGACGAACATGAGGATTTAGAAATCTTGAAATAAGTTAGGCAGAAAGCCATGCTAAGAAAGCTAGGCCACTGCTTGGTAGGAGAATTTGTAGGGCAGTTTACAAAGAACTTGGAGCAGACACGGGGATTAGGAACATTTTACAATCAATGAGACTATTTTCATTTCTTAGAAGGTACACCCCAGATGATGCTGTGATAATAAATAAACCTTATATGTTAGTGGCTTAATGTAGCACAAATTAATTATCTCTCAAGCTAGAAATCCATGGCTGGTTGACATCTCTCTTCCATGTTTCCCTCACTCCAGGATCAGGTAGACAAAGAAGCTGCCATCCGAGGACATCCCAGATGCCACAAAAGGAGAGGAAATAGTAATTTAATCACACACTAGTCTTAACATCTCAGTCTTTAAGAGACTCATCTTACTTTTGCCTACATTCTTTGGGCTAATGTGGTCAAATCTAACTTCAAAAAGACTGAGGAAATGAATATTAAAAAAAATAGAATGTGAAAAGAGTGACCATCATACACACCTTATTCTTGAAAAGGGGCTATACAAATTACTATTATGTCAGGCCTGATGGTAAGATAGGTCTGAATGTGTCAAAACTAAAATGTGTCATGGAATATTAAAACAATGAAATATATTGCTTCACAGTATTTTTCATCTCTCATATACTTGGATTACATTGAGTAGGTTTCCGTTCAAATCAGAATACAAGGGCTTTGGGGTTGTATCCCTTACCCATGCTTAGAAAATATGTATGTCGAGCAAATAATCAGAGAAGCCAAACCATTATAAGAGAAACATGACATCAGGATTCAGGGAAGGCCTTTTAACAACCTGTAATATGTAGATGATACAATCTTGCTTGCTGAATTTGAAGCACTTGCTGATGAAAATTAAAGACTCTTAAACAGGATGTGGAGACATTTTTGACCTCCTTTGACTTCCCTATGCCCAGAGGTGGGGGTCACACACGCTTCCACCTTTCATCCTTTTACCTATCCTGACCCAACTGTCTACTCCACACCACCCTACATCCACGCTGGGTTCTAGAATTTGTTGCAGTGGCCACACTCAACTCCCAGATAGTCTTTACAATAAAGGGGGTCACTTGGGAAGTTAACAGGCTACCACCGGTGGGTATCGATAAGCAGCAAGGATATAGACATTGCCCAACAATGGCATCTTGGTCTAGCTAACAGACGAGTCTCTCTCTGGTTTGCAGCCTCTCAGCCACATGGTCCCTTGGTCTCTGCCCCCATGGGTCAGAGAGCCACTCTGTCACTCTGTCTCTTCATCCCACAGTCTCAGCATCATTTCTCTTACTCTATTTCAGGGTCTCCAGGCCATGGTCTCTGGCGCCTCTGGCCTTGGCATTGACCACTTCTGACAGAAACCTGGAACATGCTCTTTTAACAGTTCTAGTTCTCTTTGTTTTTCCTTCAAAGATGACTCATCTGGCTTTGAGAATGACAAGGGTGAAAAATGTACAAATGTGCTTGCCATACAAGGGATGGTTGTATGGATTGTGATGAAAGTTGTATGAACCCCCAATAAAACGATTTTTTTAAAAACTACACTCTCAGGAGTACTATGCATCACTGAAAAGTCATGATGAGCATGTGAAGCGCATCTCCGCATGGGAAGAACTGGAGAAAATTATGCGAAGCGAAGTTAGCCAAGTGCAAAAGGACATGCACAAATGAGTCCATTGATGTAAGCTTAATAATAATTTCTAAAACATGCAAAAGTGGTATTGGGGAAAATCTATAGTATACAGAAAATTCTGGGTTTAGCCCAGGTAGTACAGCTGGGGCCAGACCAAATCCAGGGCTACATATAGTAGCTAACTAGGGTGGGACCCTAGGATGTGGGAGGTGAGATGGTGTTAAGTAGAGAGGGAATGGGGTACTAACCCACCCAAGGGGAATGTATTTTTTATATCTCCACAGGAAAACAGGAACCAAACTTAAATATGGTGTTCCCAGAAGTAGATGCAACATGAAACAGTGGAGCCAAGAACCAGTGGAGAGGTCTGAGAGCACAACCCCAATTCCAACTGCAGGGGCACCCGCCTCTCACCCAGGGGAGTTTGCCTTGGAGGTCAGCAATGTATCTGCAGCTTGGGGAGAGAGATATTCTTGACCAGAGTACATGAGAATAAATGAAGGGGGAGGAAGATAGAATGAAGTAACTCCTGGCCTGGCCCACCGCACCTTAAGGATGATATTCCCACTCAGAACAAAGGCAGGACCATATGGCCAGCCCCAATATGCAAAACAGCTACTCTCACTGACCCAAGACATTTTAGGGTCAACAATGGAGTAACAGGGTGTGACAGAACATGGAGCTCCAGATAGAGCACCAAAGATATACTTTGTGATCAGAGTGTAGCACCCCATCCCATTCAACCAGGAGACACTCCTGGAGGTCAACTAACAGACTTTAAACTATTTGTAAGTTTTTATATTATTATTATTGTATTTTTACATGTACATCTACATGTTCAATATTGCGGTTTTTTGGTTGATGTTTTCCTTGTTTTCTTTTCTTTGGTTGCTTCATTATGAGATGTCCTTTTTTTGAGCACGTTATTTTCTCTACAGGTCTGTCTTGATGGGGTGGGCTGGATAGGCAGTCTGGGGGTAGGGATGATGGGACTGATGGTACCATAGTGGATGTGTGTTGCGGGACTGTTGGCTGATCCAGGGATGGAGAGAGTTGCATGTCATTCAGGATCAATGGTGGGGTGGGTATGGAAGGTCCTAGAGGGATTGTTTAAGACTAATGTAGCAGAGAGAAAATATTGAAATCCAAATGGATGTTGAGCATGATGGTGGAATGGGAGGAGGTATAGGGAAATAGAGAAAAGAACTGGGGAATAAGGGACAGTTATAGAGGTTAAATATAGGCATATACATAGGTGCATATATTCATATGACAATGGGGAAATAGATCAATATGCATATACTTATAGGCTTAGAATTAGGACAGCAGATGGGCATTAGACCTCCATTAGGTACTTCCTCAGTACAAGAACATTTTGTTCTATTAAATTGGCACTCCATGAGGTGCAGCTGCTTGACATGATCACAGAAAAAAAATGTGTGCATAAACAAATGTGGTGAAGAAAGCTGATGGTGCCTGACTATCAAAACATGTAGTGTCTGGGGTCTTAAAAGCTTGAAAGTAAACAAGCGGCCATCCAGCTCGGAAGCAACAGAGTCCACATGGAAGAAGCACACCAGCTTATGGGACCAAGAGATGCCAAAGTATCAATGATCAGGTTTTAAGAACTAATAATCATAACATTATATGCTCACTTTCTTGATATGATTGCTGATGACAAATAAGTGCGTTAGCAAATGTGATGAAGAAAGCTGATGGTGCCTGGCTATCAAAAGATGTTTGTCTGGGGTCTTAAAGAATTGAAGATAAATAAGTGGCCATCTAACTAAGAAGCGAGCCCACATGGGATAAGCACAACAGGGTGTGTGACCACGAGGTGTCAATGTGATCCGGTATCAAGCATCACAGACCTAAAAATTATATCATTATAAATGAGGGGGAGTTAAGATTGGGGACCCAAAGCACATCAATAAGTGAAGCGATATCCTCTTCCAGAGGGGTTGCAGCAAGGAGATGAGCCAGTCTAGGTGCAGTGTAGTAGCAATGAAATGTTATCAAATGCTTCCTCCCACCGACTATCATTATCCCAATTCTGCCATACAGATTCGGCTAGACCAGGGGATGTACACTGGAGTCAGAAACATGGGAATTTAGAAGAAGCAATCCCTTGAGACTAGTGGGGAGTGGTGACACTGGGAGGGTAGAGGGATAGTGGAGTAGAAAGGGGGAACAAATTTCTGGGATCTACATGTGACCTCCTCTCTGGGGTGCAGACAACGGTGGTGGGGGGTAGGTGAGTGAAGTGACAACTTGGACAGTGTACGATATGAAGAGATAATAACAATTTGCAAATTATTGGAAGTTCATGGGGGAAGAAGAAATATGGGGAATGGGATTTAAAAAAATAAAGAACTAGAGGAAAGAGGGCAAGAGGAGCTTATGCTGGAAGGGTTCAAGTAGAAAATGTTTGTAGATGAATGTGGTAATATGTGTACAAGTATGCTTAATATGAATGATGTATTGAATGTTGTAAGAGCCCCCAATAAAATATACATTTAAAAAAAATGAACCATTGGTGGATTTACATTTCCTAAATTCAGAACTTACTACAACATGACAGCATAGAACTTTCATAAAACAGACAATAGTATAGAATATAATAGAGAGAATCCAGAAATCAACTTATACTTTAAAGTTGTTATTTTCAATGAGTGTCAAGTCTATTCAATGAAGTGAAATAATCTCATCAACAAATTTTGCAGACAATTATGTATCTCTATGTACAAGAATAAATTCAATATCCTATCTCAGACCACTTGCATAAAAAATAAATATTAAAGTGAAAACAAAAAAAAATTACAGTCTCAGAAACCGACAAGCAATTCTATCCTGTCCTGTAGTATTGCTATTAATTGGAATTGACTGAATGACAGTGAATGAGTGGTTTTCAAAAGGATTAGCCCCAATATATGACAGATACTTCTGAAAGTCTTTACTCCTGTGGTAGCCCTTGTAGCTCAGTGGCCCTGTATAAATGCACTGACTACATTATTGTCGTTAGTCACTTCAGAGTCAATTTCTACTCATGGCCACTGCCTATGTGCCAAATAAAACTATATTTACTACAAAAAACTGACTCATCTTTGTAACCAGGAAGGTGGTAAAGAAAACAGACAAATTCCTTCTGTTAGTGTCACACACACTCGATTTGCCTAGTTCTATCCAAACATCTAGTGAGAATTAGTGGGCCAGATGTGAAAGAGCCTTAAGTAGAAAGAAAATGTTTCGAGAATGATGATGGCAACTAACATAAAAAGTGCTTTGCATAAAATGGATGTATGTATGGATTGTAATAAGAGTTTTATGAGCCGCCAATAAAACGATTAAACAAAAAGTAATTTAGTAACTTCACCTGATCACAGTATACTTCAGCATGTGTCCTAACTCAGTATAAAGACAACACAAATCCTCATATTTGGACTAAAATCAACACTATGATAAATGGAAAATTTTTTTAAATGTTGTCAAGGATTTCATTTTCCTTTCTTCCACCATCAGTGTTCATGAAAACATAGTCAAGAAATTAACAGACATATTACTTTGGGCACGTCTGCTGCCCAGACTCTCTTTAAAGTGTTGAAGAGTAAGGATGTCACTTGAGGACTCAGGTGCTCTTGACCCAATTCATGGCATTTTCAACCCTTATATGCATATGAAGGAAAAGACTTTAGGCAATTAAATTATGGTGTTGCAAAGAATATTGAAAGGATGGTGTATTGCCAAGGACAAACAAACCTGTCTTAGAAGAAACATAGCTAACATTCTCCTTAGAGGCAAAGATGGCAGGGTTTTGTTTCATGTAGTTTGGGTGTGTTATGAAGAGGGACCCATCACTAGAGAGTGATTGGTCAGGTAGAGCATCAGCAACAAAGAGGAGGAGCCTTAGGAGATGTGGGGGGGACACAGGGGCGGCATTAATGGGCCCAAGCAAAACAGTTGTGAGAATGACGTGGCATCAGCTAGTGTTTTGTTGTGCATAGACTAACCCTACGCTGGAAACAACTGGACAGTACCTAACAACATTTTACAACATTTTACATTTGTTATTCTCCTCCCACTCCATACCCTTTTTCGTTAAACGTTTAAAAGAAGCCAACTCTAAATGTAATAGAAAGCAGAATCAAGGCGGGACAAATGTGTTGTCTTTCAGATTTTTCCCCTTAGAACTTAGTGCCTGCTACTAACTTTTGACAGCACCCATTCCTCTTTCCTTTAAAATATCTAAATGTTAAGTATGTTTATAAGAATCTTCAGGATGAGGTCAGGAAGCACATTTCTTGTTAGAATTTATTTACATCTATTCATGCTCTGGGTTTCCCTGTAATCCCAACATAAGTTCTGGATGATGAATTGCCAAATTCATGCAATCTTTTCTCTTTATGTTCTCTTTAAGTTCTTTTTAACCCCCCACATTTGACATGTTTAATACAACCCTGATTCTTATGCCGCTCGGCTGTTTCTGTTTCTTCCTTCCTTTGCAAGAGTTCTTCTCTCCCTTTTAACTCTATCTTCCTCCTTTTCAATTTCCTTCCACAATTGAATACAGGATACAATGTCACACTTCAGTAGCTACCTGTACAACCACTTTCAGATATACCCCCCCCAGTTTATTTATAGACAAATACATTGCCATAACACTTGGATTAGTTATCAAAGGTATCTTTTAATACAACATTCACATATGTACATGCACACAAAATATTCTGAAATTTTAAATTTCCAGTCAATTCTAGACTTACAGCTGACTCGTTCATTACAGATTAGCTGGCTCATGAACCTCGACTGAGCAGGGCCCACAGAGGTAGTCATTTTGACACTTCTTCATGCTGTGAAGGGAACACAGTGCATGTGCAAGAGTCAAAGGCCTGGGCTTTCAAAAAGATTCACTGTAACAATGTTAGCCAAGGAGGAAGTGAGGCAATAATGCCATCCTTGTTTTTAATTCTTTTGCTCTTTTTTTTTTCTGGGGGGGGGGTGGTAGACTTGTCAAGTGAGGTGGTGAGATGAGTCCTCTCTCCTTAGAGCTTAACAGTGGAAGTGAAGAAGCTACAAACACTCATGGGATAAAGGGGATAAAACTCAAATGGAGCCAATGTAAGGAGGAATGTACCACAGTGCTGGTGGAAACCCATTCCTGGATACTGCCCCATGTGTATACAAGGAAACAGTTTTCTCACAACAGCAGCAGCCTTCTTTTCCTAATCTTTCAGTGACGGAAGGCTCAGAGCCCACGTTTCTGCAAAAATAATTCAACAGACCTCCTGCACTCATTGTTTAGAAGAAACCATCTGATTGATTTTACACTTGTGTGCACGAATTAGAACAGATATGCAACAAGCCTTGAAACATGGATTCAAAAGATAAAATAAAGTTGGGGATCATCTACAAGCACAAAGTGGAAAACAGGCTTGAGAGGTGCTAGTGCGATAAGAAACATGACATAGGGCATCAGGCCACAAAGACCGCCACGTAAGCAACTCAGACGAGACAAGGTCATTTGCCTTCTTTGAGGTAGACATGCTTATCTCAGATGGTGGGCATGAAGAGAAAATGAGGTGACATACATGAAAGTGCCTAGTGATTGCGAGGGAAGGCATTGGGAGGCCCACAAGCTGCCCCCCCCCCACTTTCTCACTTTCTACCTGTCCAGTCCTGGCTCATCATGTGTCCTGAGGAGTGAGGAAGAAGGGAAGGAAGGGGAATCAAAGAGACAGCCCAGGGCGGGGCACACATCACCTCCTCACTGTCTCCCCTCCTTCAAACTGTGAATGGATCTGAGCAAGATCTTCTGAGCACACAGTGGGCAAAGGGTTTTTGAGCTTGTTCCTACACCACAATCTCTCCTGCCAGACAGCAGTGTGTCTCTGTGGAACTTCCTCCCCCCCCCCCCACCCCCGCTTCATCTGATACATTATCAAGTGCTATTGCTACTGTCTCCAAAAATAGATTCTCACTCCACTCCCCACCACTCAGAGTGTCTTGTCCAATAATTTTACCTGAGAACCCCCTGGGTGTCTTTTAAGAGTGAAAAGATGAGAATGAAGAATGGGGAAGTACAATCAGATCCCCAAAACCTTTCCATCGAAAACATTTAACTATTATAGGAAAACAACCAAGAGCATTAAAAAAATTCTGCTAAAAAAAACCCCACCAGATTAGTAATCACAGATATGAATCCGATTGTAACCATACCCATATCATTAATAAACTTGTGTGGGTGGGAGTGTGGGGGAGTGAAGCAGAGGACTGTCAGAAAAGGTCCTCACCTGACTCTCAGCTGATAGAAGCTGGAAAGAGAGTGGTCCTTGAAACTTAAGAATTCTCCTTAATCTCTCAAATGGGCTGAGCTGTGCTCTGAGAGGCCAGTGGATGGCTCAGGGAAGAGTCAAGATGAAAACCTCCCATGAGAAGGTGAGGATCTCAGCAGAAGCAGGAATAAACACCGCAGACAGCTGGTTTCCTGGTCTTCACTCCAGGTAAGTAGGGAGATTTCAAAGGGAGGGCCGGACTATCATGAAAATGTAAACGCAGAGCATTCTAGACTTCTAGGGGTGTGATAGGTAAACTTATTGTGACAACATGGCCAATGAAGATAGGTCGATCTGTTGTGACAACATGGCCAATGAACACATGAGATCAATTGAAGGGCAGTGAGAGAATCGATCAGCCCTGCCCTTGCTCTCTTGGATCTTCAGACCTGCCGGACTGCCTTGTTGGTCCTGTGCTTTGATCTCCAAGCAACACTACTCGTGGGACACCTAATTGGTGGACTTTGTTTCTGTGAGTTGAGTTTTCTTCAAGCCCTGCTTCAGACTGTTGGACTCTGTCATCTGACTGACTGTTGGTGACCTGATTTGCTGTTTGCTGCTTGTGGCTGATAGCCTGAATTGCTCTACAGAGGACTACTCAGCGACCCTCAAAACTCCAAGGACTGCCAATCTACTAGCTGTCTCACAGAAGTGAATTGCACCAAGCCATTTGTACTGCTTTAGATTAGTTAACTGCTTATTTCTTATCTTATATATCCTTCTATCTATATAAATATATTTAAAGAGAGTTACTAGTATCATGGCTTTGTTTCTCTAGAGAACTCTGTCTAACACAAAGGGTGAATGCAGAATCCTCTCACCCAATAGGCCTCAGAAAGATCCCTCCACCTCAACCCTACTCACCCTAACTTCCAGCTATAGGAACATGAGTCAAAACACAGTATCACAGCTTAGCTTGGGAAAGAAGAGCACCCCTGAAAATCAGAGGTAAGGAAAGAATGATGAATTCCAAAATGTGACATGGGAGGGAAGTGGAAACTTTGGACATTTTACTTCAACACACGGTTGACTCCCTACTAGAAATCTCAAAGAAGAAGTCACATGGGCTTACCCTGATGGCACCAGACCTCTGAAGCCAAAAAATTCACGCAGAGAATCCTACCAGTGCTAAAATGCTTGTCAATCAGATCAGAGCTGAGTGACCTCATTTGGAGGCTAAATAGTTCGTTGGAGGTGGGACACATGCTCACTCCCTGAGAGACTCTCTACTGTCAGATGCATGGGGTATTCTGATGGCAGCGAGAACCCTGGATCCGCAGAAGCCACATGGAGACCCCTGCCAGTGCTGACATGCTTATGATACCACTTGATCCATAAGACTTCCCACTCACTGGCCTGTGATCTTCCTGCATTCAGCATCATTACATGTGCTTCCTGAGTCTGAAGAGGACTTTATAGATTGGTATTGGACATATGGACCAATGTCTGACCTATGGACTTGCCATGGAGTGGGCTGGGATGTTTTCTCAATATTCAATTGCTCTTGTATATAAAGCTCTTTCCTATACAAAGCTGAGTTTCCTTGGAGTTTTCTCTAGTTCATCTGGACTAGAGAGTTTTCTTTGGATAACTTGATTGTTGCTTCCAAGAGCATTGTTTGTGGATGCAAGCAAGATGAAATCCTTGACAACATCAACCTTTTCTCTATTTATCATAATATTATCTACTGGTTCAGTTGTGTGAGGATATTGTTCTTCTTGACATTAAGTTGTAATCCAGGCTGAAGGCTGTAGTCTTTGAACTTCATCAGCAAGTGTTTCAAGTCTTTCTTGCTTTCAGCAAGCAAGGTCGTGTACTCTGCACATCAAAGGTTGTTAACATGTTTTCCTCCAATTCCAATGCCATATTATTCTGTATACAAGCCAACTTTTCTTGCTTTTTGACAGCATATAGACTGAATAAGAATACAACTCTGTTGTGCAACTTTCCTGCTTTTAATCCATGTGGTGGTCCATTGTTCTGTTCTTACAGCTGTCTCTGGATGCATATACAAATTCTGCATAAGTGCAATGAAGTGTTCTGGAATTCCCAATGTTTTCAAAATTATCTATAGTTTGTTAGGGCCCACACAGTCATATGCCTTAGCATAATCAACAAAACATAAGTCAAAATTTTTGTGGGTTTCTCTGCTTTCAGAGAATCCATATGACATCAGCAGTGATATGTCTTGTTCTATGTCCTCTTCTGAATCCAATCTGAGCCTCTGGCAGCTTCCTGTCAATGAACTAGTGTAACACTTGTTGAAAGATTATAATCAAAATTCTGCTCTCATGTGAGATCCATGACATTGTTCTATAATTTGAGCATTTTGTTGGACCACTTTTCTTTGAAATTGGTATGAATATGGACGTCTTCCAGTCAGTTGGCCCAGTAGCTGTCTTCCAAAGCTCCTGGCATAGATGAATGTGGGCTTCCAGTACTTCATCAGCTTGTTGAAACATTTCAATATATCTCATCCATTCCTGGAGCTTTGTTTTTGGCTAATGCACTCAGTGCAGCTTGAACTTCTTCCTTTAGCACCATTGGTTCTTGCTTGTGTGCTGACCCCTGAAATGGTGAAATGTCAACTATTCTTTTTGATATACTATCTCTGTATTCTTTTCATTTTTTTTGATGTGTCCTGCATCATTACAAACTTTGCCCATTCAAACTGACAGACAAGAGGTGGATAAAGTACTTAAAACACAACAAACTGAAACTCAGAGGAAATTTCCGTGAAGCCAAGTAAAAGGAGAGACTTTCAACTATTCAGGGACACAACAGCACTGGCCTTAGATCTAAACCAAACCACTGCCTAGGACCAAAGATGAAGCATCTAGGAAGTATAAAACTAGCACTTTTAACTTTCATAGGAGAAAGGTATCCTTGCATGGGAGCCTGCCCTGATGGACCAATGCATATGCCCTTAACTCCAGATTTTGCTCCCACAGGGTGTTCAAGGAGAAACTGACAGTTTCTGAAAATGCATCCAAACTTTGTTAAAAGTTGGGGATGTTAAATGTATTTCCTCTTGTTCTTCAAACTATTTTAAATTTCAACCTCAATTAAATTTTATCTGAAAAACATTTGAGGAGACCTCACCTCCTGCTTCTAATCCCTGTCTCTAAATACATATTCAATTATATTTTGTCACATCTTGAGATTTTCTTCCCAAGGATTGATATAAGAGGTATGTGATGACTCTCAGCTATAAAATTGACCAGGACCAACATTTAACCAAGACATTTGTTTAATGGGTCAAAAATGATCTCTCCATAAGAGTCATGTATTTCCTTTTGTCAGGCAATGGGAATTGCATAACTCATCAAACCTATCTTTTTGCATCAGCTACTTCATTTAGAAGTTCAGACCTAAATGAACTCATTAGCATTACTAACCTAGGAGGTTTGCATAATTGCTACAAAATTATATGGATAGAAATCAAAGGAGATTTGGAGAAATAGAGCACTATAGTACTATATGATGGAGTTTAACTCTGTAAAAATTATTTTTTTCTAAAGTTAATAAAAAATAAAAATTTCAAATGCCCACAAAATATTTTACTTAAATGAAGTAGAGGGGCTTCCTTTCTTAAGCATCATGTTACATGATGGTAATAATTGAGAGTGTCCGGTATGAAGTCTGGTTTCTGAAACTCAAGAAATAGATGGAGTATTTAAAAAATAAGCACACAAATGAGGTGGACTTTGGGATTTCCAGAAAAGATGACCACTTGATAAATGGTAGGAAAAAACCCAAACTGGGTCCCGACCTCACATCTTGCCCAATCAGTGCATTTGCAAATCTACAAGGGTGGATTAAAATGTAAATAATAAGTGTCAAAATTTATCAGTACTCAAAAATCATGATTCTCATAAGACATCGGTGTGAAAAGGAGCCTGGTATCATACTGGTTGAGCATTGGGTGACCAATTGCAAGGTCAACAGTTTGAAATCCGCAGAGACTCTGCTTGGACCTTCTACTCCTGTGAAGGTTTAGAGTCCCAGAAATTGAAAGGGGACAGTTGTACCCACAGTTTGGTTTGGTTTTGGGTAGATGTGGAAATATATGCTAGCCATAACCTATATCACAGAAATAAAGAAACATTAAAATAAATGTTTCACTACATTGTTGTTAAGATCTTTCACTGCAAAAAGTCTGGCTAACCAATTAAATGGCAAATGTTCAACTAAGAAAATATTACATATAACACATGGGCAAAGAGCTGTTAGCTGGATAGCACGTGGTTTAAAAAAGAAAGAAAATTGCCTGAGGAATAATAGGCAATTCTCAAGAGAAAATAACTTGT
This sequence comes from Nesogale talazaci, assembly GCA_004026705.1. Lineage (NCBI taxonomy): Eukaryota > Metazoa > Chordata > Mammalia > Afrosoricida > Tenrecidae > Nesogale > Nesogale talazaci. The sequence continues at coordinate 23,483 of PVJH01009015.1, forward strand.
CAAGCAAATAGACACAAAGACCCAGCTCATTGATAAGAAAAATGCAGATCATCTAAGATCTTCTTTTGTTTTATTTTAACTTTTGAGACTATGTTGAAAATATTGTGAAAAAATGGAAAGAAAAGGAAATACAGAAAAAATGCTTAAGAATAAATACCACTTCTAAAAATTCTTATTTATAAATAGATATTGCAAACTCCTTGTGACGGTCATGTGCTTATGTTAATTTCATGATTGAGATGTAGGGATGGAATCTAGCCTGTTAATCTGGAGAGAGCCATTGAATAGCCAATGAGGCTTCGGTGTGGGCATGACTTTCTCCTGAGGTTTCTGAGAAATCTTGTGATATTTCCCTCATGGAGATGAGGAGCTATCTCCCCAGTTGTTGAGAGTTAGTCTCAGAGATGATGAATCACGGACAAGACAAGATGGCAGCGTCCAAGGAGCTGAAGGAGGCAGAGGAGAAGCCACACGGCCTTACCCTGATGGAACCAGACCTCTGAAGCTGGAAAAGCCAAGTGGAGACTCCTGCTAGGGCTGAGTTGCCACAACTACCCCTAGATGCTGTTGATGGACCATGAGCCCAGGAAGCAAGGAACTATGAGGAGACCCCTGCCAGGGCTGGGATTCTGCACCCACTGCCTGTGACTTCATGAGTCGGAAGGAGACGTTATTGACTGGCATCGGGCAGATGGGCTAATAACGGACTTATGACTTTGTACTGGACTGGATTGGGATGTTTTCTTAATGTCCTATTCCTCTTATATATAAGCTGTACCCTATATCCATATGCGTGTCTATGAGTTGTTTCTTTAGTCTACTCGGACTAACACACTCCTATATTAAAAATAGTAAGTTTATACTTCTTTGGATCATTTTAACAATTTATATTTCCCTTGGAAATAGTATTTTCATGAACATTTTAATTTTGCCAATATAGAATAACAATATGGGATAGCACATCTATTTCAACTTCCAAAATCATTTTACCACTTAGGATACCTGTTGTTAGTGCTGTCACATTGGTTCCAACTTCTGAAAATGCGAGCATATGAGGAAGGGCATGTTTCAGATTAGCTAGTGAAACCATACATTCTTGGGTTCTCTGTTTGTAGATTTTACTTTTATAGTTTAAAAAGTTATTTTAAAATGAGTTCTAGATGAACTTTAACCAACTGAACCATCAGAGTAGTAAACGGGCTAAAAGTTAAGAGTCAGGGGAACTGTGAAAAGCAACAAGAAGATGGGGTCCATTGCAAATAATTAAGAGACAAGGTGTCTAGGCCAAAATCCCTTGGCACTTCAAGAGTAGGCGAGCATATGAGTGTTTGCAGCATACCTTCAAGAAAACACTCCATCTCTCTTTTCCTCCATTCCAGGGCTCATTCACTAACATCGAGCCCATGCGGATGCACAGTGCCCCTCTGTAGATTTCTGAGAACATAACCGCATTTACAGGAGTAAAAAGACAGAATTAGGACCCCTTCTTTCATCTGAGGAGCTGCTGGTCGTTTGGTTTCTAACTGTCGGCCATCTAGATCACAGCCCAATCCTTAACAGCTGCACCACTAGAGCTACCCCATAGAAGCTGTTTTGGGTTTTCCCCCCTCCTGATTCACCTTTCCATGTTTATTTATATGGGAATTTTGAGTGCAAAAAAATTAAAAACATATATTTAAATAATCACCTCTAATGAGGAGTCAATTAGACAACAGGTCATTCTTCAGACCTGTGAAGTCTGCTGAAGGACAGCTATCTGAACAATCACTGTACTAAATGGGAGAAAATCCCTTGAAGAATTGATTTGTTTATTGCACACACTGATGACACCCTAGGACTTTGCATCAAGCAGGTTCAAGGGCATTATGCTAACATGTGGATGATGGGTCTAGTAGAGAAATCTTCCACTTGTGAAGTTTTTCTTTTTTCATTTGAGTCTTTCAGCAGCACACATGTCCAGGAGATCTTTAGAGCTTAGTGTCTCTTTCCACTGACAAGTGGAGTGATTGTGATTTAGTTACCTGGCTTATTTTCTTCTTTAATAAAAAGGAGGTAATGACCAAATACTACTACTAAGATTAATAATATTTAGTATGAGATATGGAATAGTTAGAATGAGTTTTTCTGCCCCTGACAGAAAACTTGAATGTTAGAATAGTTATACAGGGTCTGGCAGAGATTAAGTCCATCAGAGATATTGATTGTTCAAAGCCTTGCCCTCTGCCCTGAACCTCAGCTTTCCTGGCAGGAGAATACTGAGTGTACAGCTTATGGTCATGACATGATGAGAGCAGAAGTACATTAGGGACCAGAGGGCAGGAGATGTATTTGTGGTGGCAAGGGCCAGATGACAGCTTGGAAACCCATATCAGGAAGATAGATTTTACTGAATTAAAGAGAAGGTCAATAGAGACTTTTAATCAGAAAAATGAATGAACCTGGTTTGTAGACCGCAACTGTTTTGTTCACTTCTGTAGTCTTAGCAAAGGAGGCTAGTCATGCAGAGGCTTCAATATTGACCTGATACCACATGCTCCGCTATTCAAACTCATTATTCACTTCTGAGAAGGAAGATGAGCTGCCTCTGTAAATATTTGCACTCTTGGAAATGCTGTGCAGCAGTTTTATTTGGTCATACACCATTACAGTGACAGTGTTTTTATAATTGATCTATCAGTATTTTGACAACACCAAATTGGTTACTGAGCCCAACCCTTCTTCATTAAATTAGACTCAAGAAAAATTTGATCACTTTAGAATAAATATGCATTTTTAAGGATAAAGGGGAGGGAGAATCAATTTGGGTGGTACTAAAGTTCTTATGGGGTGTCATTACCTCGTTACTTACCACACTTCTCAGAGTATGCCTGAAACGATCATTCAAGAAAAGGAATATATCGGGCAAAATCCCAGTTTGGGCTCTCAGACTTCAGAGTTATGAGAACATAAATCTATTCTTTAAAGTTGTTCACTTCTTATTTCCATCCCAAGAGCACTATGAAATTAAGATCTGACTCTCTATTCTCACATATAATCAAAGCGGGGGTGGGATTCAAGAGGGCAGTGAAGGCAAATTGAAGAACTGTGAGGGCATGTCCTCAAATGGCACATGAATATCGATGAAAATGGAGGAGGAAGAGCTCGCTGAATTTGGAGGAAGTGAGCCTCAAATTCAGAATTGGGATTGTAATGTTAGTATAATGCTTTGAAACACATCCTGGGACAAGCAAGTGTGAAGCGGGAGCTACTTTAAAATCTCATTCCAGTATATATGATTAGTGAGTATGCTTGAAACTAGAATGAACACTAATCAATTACCTTGCTGCTAAACATTTAGATGCTTCTTCTTGTCATTTTTTTTTGTCTCAGTGGTTTAGGGTCAAAAAAAATAATATGGCCGAGGAGACAAAATTTATTGCCTAACCTTCAAAGAAATTCACAACCAATCCCTTACTATAAAAAAGATGTGAGGGTGGCAGGTGGCATCTGAACTGCACTGCATTCATAGGGAAGAAGAGAATCATCATCAACATTGTCCTCAGTCAATGCTGAGAGAGATGGGGCACTTTTGTTCCTGTCCTTTAATCCTTTTACCAATTGTGACACCAATAATCCTTAAGACAACACTCTTTATGTCTTATCTGTGTCAAAAATTTATTGCAAGGACCACGTGAAGCTCACAGACTGTATTCAAGATCATGGGGTTTATTAGGGACATTAACAGGGCACAATTCAGGATCAGAAATGCTCAGGACACAGTTTCTCCAGTAGGAGAACCTCTTCTCATTATTCTTGCAGGCAAACCTCTCACTGGTGATTCGAACTCAGCCATGACCTTGTTGGCTTCTGCCCTGCTCAGACAGTCTTACAAAACTCTTTGAGCACTGTTGATAAATGAGGTCAACAAACCTAGCTCTCTAATTAGGTGTCTGGAGACACCCCACTAAACAAGTGAGCCTAAACACGCTCAGCTTTTGACATGTGATGAGACTCTCCCACCACCTCTCCACCCCCCGTGCTCTAGCTCTTGGTTCTTCTGCTGTTGCTTCTTTGCCATTCTCTGCTACCACAGCTTTCTGTCCCTGAATTAAGGAGGCTCAAATTGCAGGGATCATGGGTTCCAAAAAAAGGTGTGCTCCACTCCTCCCCTTTCTTTCGTGATGGTAATAAGAATACCCCTCCTGCTTCTGAGATGGCTCACTTTTTATAAGCAGGGAGACAAATTAATAAATCCTCACACAGTTTTAATTTTTTCAACCAACCAAGTGTTTTCACAATAAACCCTGTTAGCAATCACACCTGAGTCATATATCTTAGCAGCATCTTTCCCTACCCTTTCTTACCCAGATCTATCTCAGAGAGATAGAGAGGAAATAGATCCAATCTACATGGTCCCACTCTATTGATTAGAAAGAACCAAAGTATGGTATATGCTCATGCATAAGTCGAGATTTTCAGCACCCTTTTTTTTTAATGCCAACACATTTTTCAATTCAGTTTTCCTAATAAAAATAGGTGCTTTGGTTGATATTTGGGTTGGTTTATACTCAAGGATATATGGTAAATAATTAAACGCACTGCACTCACTCTTCTTTTCAAATTGTTTTCGCTTTCACTAGGCCCTCCATCTTTCTCCTCATATATTTTAACTTTCTTGGAATATTCATTCCTCTTCTCTTCTACATGCCTTATCCTCTAACTTTCAACTCACGACAGGAGCACTAAACTTCTGGCACTGTCACTGACAATGTTCTGCTGCTCTCAGTGGCTTTACTTCCCATGCATAATCCCTCTTCCCCAAATCTCTTTGCTTATGTCAAGCTCATCTGCGAAGTCCTCACTTATGTCTCCCACAGGGGCACCTTCCCCAATTCTTTCCTAGTCCTGCCTCTATTTCTCAAATGTGGACTGTGATGCTTATTTGTATTTTGTGAGCACTCGCTTGTAAATTCCCAAAGACCAGCTAATATATTCATCACACAGTCCTTTAACAAACTGGCTAGATGAGGCAGCTACTTGATAATATTACTGGATTAGAGTGAAAATGAGAAAGAGGGCAACTATTTAGGAAATGATAATGGTGAATAAACTACTCCAGTCAAAGGACTCTTTCAAGAGTATGGTATGATTTAATATTTTTTGTTTAATTGAAGAAATAGTAAAAAATAATGCATATCTGTTTATTAGTTTGTTGTCCTGTGGCAGTTTGCATGTTGCTGTGATACTGGAGGCTATGCTAATGGCATTTAAGACATTATCAGGGTAAGTTATGGTAGACGGTTTCAACAAAGCTTCTAGATGAAGGCAGAGTAGGAGAGAAAATCACATGATATATTTGGGGGCAATATTGGTGAGTGAAAAACTTATGACTAGCAGCAGAACATTGTCAGCAACAGTGCCAGATTAGCGCCGTTTGCCATGAGTTGGAAGGCACTGAAAATACAACTAAGGAAGAGCTTCCTCCTCAAGATTGTGTTGGATATAATTACATGAATTCAGCAAAGCTTTCAGAACCTTCACCTGTTGATGCAGCACAACTCCAAACAAGAAGAAATACCATGATCATCCATTAATAATGTGAACCTGAAATGTACAAGGTACAAATCTGGAACATTTGGAATGCCTAAAGATCTATAGTCTAAATATTAGTGAACTGCTATCTACTTGTATTAACCATTTGCAATTGGATGAGCATATGATTGTTTGTACCAGTACTGACAAATTGAAGAAGAATGGCATTGCATTCATGGTCAAAAAGAACAGCCCAACAAGAAGGAAGCAAATGGAAATAGAGGAAGGAACTGGGGGATAATGAACATTTATAGAGGTTCAAATACAGGTATGTACATAGGGGCATATATTTATAAGTGAGGATGGGGAAAGAAATTAATGTGTATACTTATAGGGTTAGTAGTAGGACAACAGATGGGCATTGGACCTCCACTCAAGTATCATCTCGGTTCAAAAACACTTTGTTTTATTAAATTGGCATTCCAAGACACTCACCTTTCCGACATGATCACTGAAGACAAATGTGTGCATAAGCAAAGGTGGTGAAGAAGCTGATGGTGCCCGGCTATCAAAAGATGGAGCGTCTGGGGACTTAAAGGCTTGAAAGTAAACAAGCAGCCATCTAGCTCAGAAGCAACAAAGCCCACATGGAAGAAGCACACTAGCATGTGGAATCATAAGGTGTCAAAGGGATGAGATATCAGGCTTCAAGAACTCAAAAGCACAACTTTGCATGCTCACTTTCCTGATATGATCCCTGAGGACAAATGTGTGCATATGCAAATGTGGTGAAGAAAGCTGATGGTGCCCAGCTACCAAAAGATATAGCGTCTGGGGACTTAAAGGCTTGAGTAAACAAGCAGCCATTCAGCTCAGAAGCAATAAAGCTCACATGGAAGAAGCACACCAGCCTGTGTGATCATGAGGTGGTGAAGGGATTCGCTGTCAGGCATCAATGAGCTAAAATTATATTATTATTAATGAGGGGGAGTACAGATTGGAGACCCAAAGCCCATCAATAGGTGAGGTGACATCCTTTTGCAGAAGGGTTACAAGGAGGAGATGAGCCAGTTAAGATACAGGGTAGGAGCTATGAAATATGCAACCTACCTCTAGTTCCCATGCTGCCTCCCACCCACTATCATGACCCCAATTCTACCATATAAATCCAGCTAGACCAGGAGATGAACAGTGAAGTTGGAAATATGGGAAACTTAGGATAGATGATCCATCAAGACTAGTAATAGGAGTGGTAATACCAGGGGGGGTGGAGGGATGGAGGAATAGAAAGGGAGAACCAACTTCAGGGATCTACACGTAGCCTCCTCTCTGGGGCACGGACAACAGGGAAGTGAGTGTTGGGACACATTGTACAGTGTACAGGATGAAAAAATAATTTGTAAATTACTAAGGGTTCAAGAGGAAGGGGGGGGAGGAAGGGTAATATAGGGAGCTGATAATGGGGGCCTGGAGGGAGGGAGAATGTTTTGAGAGTGATGATGGCAATGGGTGTGTAAAAGTGGCCTGCACACAACCGATGTTGTTAGGGATTGTGATGGGAGTTGTAGGGGCCCCCCAATAAAATGATTCATTAAAAAAAGGGGAGGAGGGGAAAGGGGAGTTTTTTTTTAAAGAGGAGCTTGTATCAAGGTCTCAAGTGGAAAATGTTGGGAAATGTATGTGTATGTGGAAACGTGTGCAAATGTGCTTGATACAAATGATGTACTGAATGTTGTAGTAGCTGTAAGAGCCCCCAATAAAATTTAAAAAATAATAATAATTAAAAAAAAGAACAGTCCAAGGTCAATCCTGAAGTACAATGCAGCCAAGGAAGAATAATATCCACAGCCCACAAGGAAGATCACTCAGTAAGACTATTATTCTAAATTTTGCACTAAAGACCCAAGATGAAACAACTGAAGATTTTTATCAACTTTGGTAATCTAAAAGTGATCAGATATCTAATCAAAATGCATCAACAATACTGATGGTTGCAATGTAAACATTGGAAATGAAGAAGGATAAGTAGTTAGAAAATATGGCTTTGGTGATAGAAATAATGTCAGAGAGATTGCATGGTAGAACTTTGCAATTCATTCATCCCATTTTGTTCAACAACATATATGGTGGTTATCCACATGCTCCTTACCCAATGGAATAGACAGGATTCTAATTGAATACATTTGTGGAAAGAGATGACAGAGAAGATCAATACATTAGTCAGAAAAAGCCCAGCACCTGATTACAGAACAGACTACCAGTTGCTTATATGCAAACTCAGGACTAAGTCGAGTAACATAAACATAAGTAGATGAGAATGTAAGTATGACCTTGATTATATTCCACCTAAATATGAAAGGTATTCCAAGAATGGATTTGACAATGAATATTAATGACCAAGGACCATGAGCTCTGAGATGACATCAAGAATATTATACATAAAGAAAGCTAAAGGTCACAAAAAATTACAGGAAAAGACTAAAGGGATTGTCATATGAGATCTTGTAACTTGCCTTTGAATATAGAATAGCTAAAACAACAACAACAAAAAGATAAAATAAAATATCTGAACAGAGAATTCCAAAGAGTGATTATAGAAAAGTCTCAGAATAAAATGTACAATGCCTGGAAATTAACAAACAAAAAGGGAAGAACAAGTGTGTTATTTCTCTAGCTGAAAAAACTAAAGAAAAATATCCAAACTTTAAGCTCCCATACTGAAGAATTCTATGAGAAAAATATTGAGTGATTTAGGAAGCATTAAAAGAAGATAGTAAGAATGCACAGAGTCACTGTAATTGATCTTCAATCACTTCAGGAGATAGTGTAGGATTAAGAACTGATGTTATTGAAGAAGTCAGAATTGCACTGAAAACACTGACCAAAAATAAGGCTCCAGGAACTGTTGGAATTAAGATGTTTTCAACAAATAAGTACTCACTGATCTGTGCCAAGAAAATTGAAAGATAGCAATCTGATTAGCTGACTGGAAAGGATCCATACATGTATCCATTTTATAGAAAAGGGATCCAACAGTGTGTCAGTCTGGGTAGGCTAGAGGAACAAATTTCATAGACATGCATATAGATATAAGGAAAAGGTTTATATACAGAGGAACAGGATATTGAGCCCAGTCCAGTTCCATGTCATCAAACCGATATTAACCCATATGCCTGAAATCAGTCTATAAAGTCTCCTTCTGACTCACGAAGTCACAGGGTGCAGAATCCCGGCGCTGGCAGGGGTCTCCACATGGCTCCTCGCTTCCAGGGCTCAGGACCCATCAAAAGCAGAAGTAACTAATCACTGGCAGAGGTCTCCATGTGTCCGCCTCAGCTTCAGAGGTCTGGCTCCATCAGGGCAAAGTCGTGTGGTCTCTCCACTGGCTCCTCCAGTTTCTCGGACGCTGCCATCTTGTCTTGTCCGTGATTCATCGTCTCTGAGACTAACTCCCAACAACTGGGGAAGATAGCTTCTCATCTTCATGAGGGAAATATCATGAGATTTTCCAGAAAGATTTTCTCAGGAGAAAGCCATGCCCACATAGAGGCTTCATTGGCTACTCAGTGGCTATCTCCAGATTAACAGGTTAGACTCCACCCCTACATTTCAACCATAAAATTAACATAACACATGGCTGCCACAAACAGAGTGTGGAAATTATCTAACAATATCATTGGTAACACATACATGTAAAATGTTTCTGGGTTACTTTTTTAAATTGCAGCAGAACATTGACAGGGAGCAGCTAGAAATCCAAGTCACCGAAATGATCACTGAGGACCCATGGGTGCATAGGCAAATGTGGTGGAGAAAGCTGATAGTGCCCAGATACCAACTGATAAAGAATCTGGGATCTTAAAGGTTTGAAGGTAAACAAGCAGCCATCTAGGCAGAAAAAGTAAAGCCCACATGGTAGAAGCACACTAGCCTGTGTGATAACAAGGGGTTGAAGAGAGCAGGTATCAAGCATCAAGAAATAAGAACCACATCACTACGAATGAGAGGGAGTGCAGGGTGGGGACCCAAGGCCCATTGGTGGGCAATTGGATATTCCCTTACAGAAGAGTCGCAGAGAGGAGTCAGGCCAGTTAGGGTACAGGAAAGTAATGATGAAGCATACAACTTTCCTCTAGTTTTTAAAGGCTTCCTCCCCCCAACTATCATGATTCCAATTCTATCTTAAAAAACCTAGACTGGAATAGGTACCCTGGAACAGATGGAACTGGACATGCAGGAAATCCAGAATAGATGAACCCCTCAGGCCCAGTAGTGAGAGTGGAGATACTGGAACGGTGGAGGGAAGGTAGGAGAGAAAGGGGGAGTCTTTTACAAGGACCTATACATAACCTCCTATCTGGAATATGGACAGCAGAGGAGTGGGTGAGGAAAGACATTGGGCAGTGTGAGATATGACAAAAATAATTTATAAATTATCAAGACTTCATGAAGGAGGGGAAGTGGAGGAGGGAGGGGTAAAGATGAACAGCTGATATCAAGGGCTCAAGTAGAAAATCAAATGTTTTGAGAATGATGACAGCAGACGGGCGAAGATGTTTGGCACAATATATGTATGGATGGATTGTGATAAGTGCTGCACAAGTCCCCAATAAAATGATTTATTAAAAAAATTCAAGTCAGATTCAGAAAACTTGGAATGAGATATATAGTTGCTGATGTCAGAACATTTAATTGGCACAAAAAATAACAGAAAAAGATCCACGTTTTAATGATTATGAAAAGGCATTGGACTGTATAAATCATGAGAATTTATGGATAGTCTTGAGAAGAAAGGGAATTTCAGAATCTTTATTTTGTCCATGTGGAATCTGTATTGCATGGTACAAAATCAGGGAAGAAGTAGCCTATGACTCTTCACTGTACTTACTAAATCTTTATCTTGAACAAATAATGACTTTATGAATAAGATGAGGCATTAGACTTGATGGATGACTCATTAACAACTTGCTATGTGCAGATGAGAACCATGCTTGCTGAAAGAGCCTTTATTGATGAAGATTTTTTTAAAAACTGCAACCTTTACTAAAGATAATACCTTGACATAAAGAAACCAAAAAGCTCACGACTGAAATAATAAGTAATATTGACAGATTATCAAGGATTTCATTTTATTTGGATCCAATGATCAATGCCCTGGGAAGCTGCAGACAAGAAATTGAATGACCTGTAGTCTTGTCTTCAGCGTGTTCAAAGGCAAAGATGTCAATTTGAGGATTAAAGTGTACCTGGCCCACACTATGATATTTCAAATCACATCACATGGATCTGAAAGCTATACTGAATGTGAAAAGTTAAAGCCTTTTAATTCTGATGTTGGCAAGGAATAGTGAATATACTATGCACTACACGAAGACAAAGCAATATGTCTCGACAAGAAGAACAGTCAGAATTCTCTGTAGAGGCAAGGATGTTGAGACTGTGTCTCATGTACTTTGGACATGTTGTTAGCAGAGACCATTCCCTGGAGAAGTACATCATGCGTGGTTTTAAAAAAAATCCTCTGGCAGTGAAAAAGAGGAAGACCCTTCATAAGCTGGATTGATAAAGGGGCAACAGAATTTGTTTTAACCTTAGAACAATTGTGAGGATGTTCCAGAGCCAGGCAGTGCTTAGCATCAGTGAGTCCGGGTAGACACCCCTAACAACAACAGAAAATCAGAAGAACAAACAAATCTGCATTGACAGAAGTGTAACTAGAATGTCACTTAGGAGTGAGGATATTGAGACTTTATCTCCGAGGCTTTGGACATGTGATTGGGAGGGAATCAGAACTTGTGTGAGAGCACCACATTTAGTAGAGGGTCAATAGAAAAGAGAAAATCCCTCAGAGAGATAGAATGGCACAGTGGCTGCCGCAATGGGCTCAGGTATACCAAGCGTTGTGAGGATGCCACAGGGTGGATCAGTGCTTCGTGCTGTCGTGTGAGTTGGAACGGAGTCTGGGGCACTTAGCAGTGACAGCGTATGTTCATTTTAGAATATGGGAACAGGAACAATTATGAAAAGGAGTAAAATCACCATTCACAGTGAACTCCTGATGACTCCTCTCAATCCCCTGTAAATATTTTAGCTCCTTCTTTTAGCGAGGAGGCCTGCTGGTACAGTGATGAAGTGATCAGCTGTTAACCCAAAGGTCAGAAGTTTGAACCCACCAGTCACTCCATGGAAGACAGATAGGACAACCTGCTTCTGTCAAGGTGATAGCTTCAGAAACCCTGGATGACAGTTCTACTTGGTCCATGGATTGCTATGACTCAGAATGCACTCAATAGCCATGAACTTAGTTTTCTTGAGTTTGGCATTATTAAATTAGCCTCCTTAGTTTTGTTTCTCCCAGTTCTGAGAAGATGATTTCCTGTCCATTGGATTTCTGCTGTGCTCACTGCATCAGTTATGTTCTTGGCTTTTTGATCATCAAGGTCATTTACCTGGTCACTTCCTCTGGCTACCTGGAAACATTCCTAACAGCTGGTTTCCCAGTGAAGCTGGTCAGGCTCTCCAGTTCTTAACAGACAGCGATTTTTTTTTTAAGATTTTCAAATCACTGAGCCTTCTACTAGCCAAGAATCTCAATCTGCCTCTGTACAATTTAGAATTAATTTTACTTCTTTAGGGAAAGAGCTCATCTTTTAAATTTTTTGTAGTCTTTCAAGCAATTCCACATGTAAGCATCTCAATAAAGCTCACAAAAAAAATAGCCTGTAAATATTATAACCACTTAAGAGTTGGAGATTCCAAGAGGCAAAAGAAAGAAAATGAAAAGGTGTATGCGTGCTATAGCAAATGTAAAACAATGCAGATTTATTATCGTACACTTCCAGAGGTCAAGAGTCAGAAATGAGCTTCTGGAGAATAACTCAAGGTACGGACATAGGTTCCTTTCTGGAGGCCGAGAGGAAATTCTGTTCCTTTGCCCTTTCTGATGCCGCCATAAGCCTGGACTTGTGGCCCCTGCTTCCACCTTGAATGTCAGCAACAGCTGACTGAGTTGGCCCCTTCTCATGACATGATCTCTCTTGCCTTTCTCTCTCACCTATCAGGAGCCTTGCAACTGTGTTGGGCCCACCAATGTAATCGTGGATCCACACCCTTCTTAAAGTTCTTAACCAGGCAAGATTTTTGAAGATGAGGGTGTAGGTAGCTTGATGTGAGGGGAGCATCAGATGTAGAAGTAACATAATGCTACGTCACGACATTAAGTAATTTGAGATCCCTATCATTTAATGACCACACAAGTTACACTCTATATACCATGTATATGCATGTATAACCTGAGTTTTTCAGCACATTTTAATGTAATTTTTGTGGTAAAATTAGTTACCTAAGATGATATTCGGGTTGGCTTATACTCGAGTATATATGGTACTTACTTAGAGGGGAAAATCAATCTTATTGAAATCCATATTTCTGACACAAATGGAGGTTTCATTCGGCATGTATTAATTTAGTTGCCAAAATGGAAATCTACATTTATTCAAGTTGGCTAATGCCTTTTCCTATTGTATGGCACAGTTAAGAACTGCTGTTTCTCTAACTATAGCAAATAAAGGTTTTTTGGTTTTTTTTAAATTACATCCTAATTGTAAAAGCATGCTTATTGCTCACATGTTGGTGTGGATTAATTAATGCAATTGGTCTTGTGTCTATAACCACTGCTTAAAATGTCCCCAACAGCTAAAAAGCAAAGGCCACATAACACCTTTTCGATTATTTTGCATGGAAGGTTCAGTAAAAATAGTGATTTACTGGGTTTTTTTTGCATGGCAATCAGAAAAACAACCCAAAACTTGTTGCACTAGATTCCACATTCTGAAGGCAAAGATATATTGTGATACAGCTCTGCCCTGGATTTCCCTGGCGAGGAGGGATTATCAGATGTTTGAGTAAGTTACTTCTGACCCACAATGCACATCGGTGTTGGTAATGATACATTGAAATAGCAAAAGACAGCTTGCTGTATTTTAAAGTATCATAAACTGGGTATTTTTTCCCCCAATCTCTGTGGGCTTATCTTTTTTTCCCTATGAATGTCTGAAATGAAGGTTTTTTTCTCTAATATACTAAGACAGGGAGGCCAAGAGTCACCATGATGACGGAAGCATTAGAAAAAAGTGACAAAATACTAATTATAAAAATATTCATATTTAATATAGTGACTCAACTGTTTAAAGGTACCAAACTTAAAAATAAACACAAGAGGGGCAGGTCAGTTTTCCATTCAACAACTCATATACATTTTGTTACGTGTTATTGTTTGCTGTCCCAACAATGTAACCATTTATCCTCCTGTTTCCATTCCTCCTTTCCTAACTCTTCTAAACTCTATCCCTGGATAAACACTGTCCTGTTGATCCCAAACGGTCCTAAGGAGTGCACACTCTCTGGTGCTTCTCTTCCCCTTGCAGACTTGACTAGTATTTGACTAAAAAGTTGCGCTATGGGAGTGAGCAAATTTCCCAGCGTGAAGGATGACTCAAAGCCAAAGTCTAGGGGGTCCCATTCAACTAGTAAACCCCATCTTTTGATAATGATTTTGAATTTTGTTCTGTATTTTTTCTCACACTCTATCCAAGACCTTCTAATGTGGTTCTTTTCAGAGAAGAATCACAGTGGGTAGCAATAGCAGGGCACCATCCAGTTCTTCCGGCCTCGGGGTCACAGAGACTTCTGGTGTTTGCATGGCTCCTTCGTCCATTGGACTGGCTGTTTCCATGCATCTTTGATTTTCTTTGGTCTTCTTTGCTATGAATCGGGAAAGACCAAGATGGGGACTCCTGAGCTTTTAAAATCCCAGTCACTCATCACCAAAAGACACCGTAGAAGATTATCTTCATAGGACTAACTAGGCCACTTCACCTTGGGGACTGCCTCTTCCAAAGCTATGGCCTTGAGCCTTCAGACCTGGTGACTCGTTCCCTTAGGATATTTGGTTATTTCGACGGTGTTAGAATAACCTCCTCTTGACTCTACCACCTTCATGGATATATATGCCGGATAGGCCAAGCATAAAGGATAAGGTCTTAGAAATAAAGCAAAAAAATTCTAATTATACAAATGAGTTTCCATATTTTATCAAATGCTTGAGAGTATTTTAACTTAAAATCACTTTGCTAAAGAGATCTTTTACATTTCCCCTTAAAGGGTATCTATTGTAACTAATATAAGATTCTCACAATCTTTGCACTCATGAAGATATTAAATTCTTTACATAGGTTACACATGATGATCAATAACATAACTTAAAAAGTTTCCTCTCTTATTAAAGTTTTAGAGTCATCTCCTCTATCTTTCCCTCCCAATGAACCTAAAATATTCTGGGTTTTTAAAAATTGCTCACAATTGAATTTAAGATAAAAACAAATATATATATATATCATTTACTTAATGGAATATCAGAGAATTACTATCATATACATACATATCTAGTGTAAAGAATATACAATGATAAAAGGAGGTACATGCAGTTAACTATGATATTTTGATATTTGGAACAGGTGGACCTTTCAAAAAAAGGTTCCTAATTATTCCTCTACTGTTGAAATTATTTTAATTTTGCATCTCAGCAGATATATTTGTATGCTAGAAACAGGTGTTCATCAAAAGATGATGATAAAGAGACATTGCAGTCGGGGCTTGGAGCCCAGCCCGCATGGTGTGATGACAGATAAATTAGAAAAATCCCGCTAAACATCTCCACACTTCAGAAGGAGATTACACCTTTTTAAAAAGGCAAAACATGTGGTTCAATTACTTATTGTCTTGGCATGTGGTTTTGATGAAAGACGGAGTCTTAAACATCAATAGAGCTAAACTAACATCCCAGATGGGCTTCAGAAGAGGGGAATCCTGCAGCAATCCACCTGCACAAAAAGCAACTGGGGGAAAAAAATTAAAGAAATGCATTCCTTTCCCCTCCCTTGTTTAATGTGTTTCTTTATATTAAATGGCCATTTAATGAATAGCATGTGCAAAGAAGTTTTATTTAAATGCATTTTCTGGGAGGCCCAGAAGGAGATGTGGCACATTTTCCTGCTCTCTGCCAGCCGGTGTGTCCGTCTGACATGACTCCAGAGCACTAGGGCAGGCAATCAGTTGGCCCAGGGAAGGAGCGAGACCCTGAACCTGCACAATGCCCAGCGGGCCTTTGTTAAGCCACTGTGTGACCCTGAATAAAACACAGAATGTCTCTAGGTCCCGGGGTCTAGAACTGCATACTATGGAGTGGACTTCTTTTGGTCTCATCGAGCTACATCGAGCTATTTTTGTGATAATGCCTAGAATGTGAATTCCACTAAGGAGCAAACAATACAGAACCTTGCAGACCAGCATTTCTCTGCAAATCATTCCCACTCCCTCCCCCCGCCCCCGCAGCTAAGACTAGAGTATCCCAAGTATTTTTTCCAGATGTTTACAATATCGCCTATGTGACAAAAAGCAGGTAGAGCAGGTAAGTAAAGAAAAATAGGGAAAGCAGGGGGAATAAAATGAAGATCATTTGATCACCCATTTTACATTAGTCAATTTTGTATTCATCGCACTTTGAATCCAACCAACTCGTCTGCAAGGTGGACATTGCTAAGCCATTCCATAAACCAAACAACTCTATTGGTTCAATTCCATCTCATGGGGACCCCACGCGTCCATCACCAGACCTTTCTCTCACAGAGCCTGTGGCAGGTGGACTCAAAAGTACCACTTCTTGGTTAGCAACCAGGTGCACCAACAGTTTGTTGTACCCAGAAACTCCAGTCCATTATTTAGGGAGGTGTGTCCATCTATGCAATTCTAATTTCATATAAATAAAGAGCAGCAGCACCTATTGAGCCAATATAACGCTGAGTACTTTTCTATGTGTGAGCTCATTTAACATTCACAGGAACTCTGTAAAGAAGATTCAGAGTGCCACTTCATGGTCAAAATAAGTCCCATCTTTCAAGCAAGTCATTGTCCTGTGCACACATTGTGTTCAAGGACCATGCCTAAGTTGTCCTCTTCTCTTTATCATAAATGAGGTCACTGAGCTTACAGGAGTAGAGTCATTTGCCCAAGGTCCAAGATTATGTACAGGGTGGACGTGAGAAGACAGAGCCAACTGCGAACCACTCTCATAAACTGTCACTAAAGCCTTCAGGCAATGGCCTCTTTTAATGTCCTTCAGTGAAACAGTACACAGAGGTGGGAGTTGAATTCCAGCTGCCGGACTCCCAAGCTCTGCTTCTCTCAAGTGTTCTGAGCAGCCAGGTCCCACATGCAAACTTTGATGTTTCTTTCTACAGCTTCTAAGAGACCCCAAGGTGGAGTGAGTTCCAGGTTGGGCTACTAACAACAAGGACAGCAGGTCAAACCCACCCGCCACCCCAAGGGAGCAAGAAGAGACTTGCTGCACCCATAACAAATCGCAGCTTCAGAAGCACACAAATGCAGTTTTACCCAAACTGATAAGGTCACGGTGAGTCAGAATCGACTTGGTGACAGTGAATGTGGCTTTTTTTGGGGGGGTCCACAACTTCACTTCCCTAAGTGGTTCATGTTCCCCAGATAGAAAGACTAATTAACTATAATTTGGAATATTTAGAGACCGTAAATAACGCAATGACTAGACATTTATAATTTATAACACATAAGATGTTTGTTTGGGGCAGTGAAGAGAATCAATGAAAAATTCTCTGTAGGTCTGACAATTAAATACAGCACACCCACCCAAAACACGGACATAGAAGAAAGAAATTTACAACATGGAAGTTTCACAAGGACATTTATTTGGGTTTATTTTCTGCCCAGCGCCCGGCATGTCACTAAAATATTGTTAGATGACAGGACAGATATTCAGCAACATAGTCATCATGGTGGTCTACAAGTAGGAAGATTTTGGTTTTGCTATTTTTAGACTGTAATTTTCCAAATATTCTCCACGCACTCATCATATTTAGAATGGCAAAAAGAAGAGCTTTCAGAACTATGCTAGGACTCCCCCCTTTCAAGGCAGCAACCACATACAGGGAGAAATGCCTTTTGTGCTCACTTCATTTCCCAATAACCATGTGACGCCCTTCTTAATTTTTTGAGTTCAGATTTGCCCTTCTCTTCAGGTGCTTGGGAGATAGTTCTCACCCACGGCAATGCTCGGCACAACAGAACAAACCACCACCAGCCCCGCACCACCTTCACAACTGTCTGACGTGAGCCTAGTCTCGCAGTCATTGTGTCAACCCATCCCCCCATGAAGAACTCTAATCAACTATTTCCCAAGAATTGGATATTTGGGTCATTGAAGTCTTCATGATTGTGTATGCAGTGAGACATAATTTGCCTACATTTTCAGTTTGTCGTTGTTAAGTTTAATTCCCAGAAGTGGAAATCCAGGGTTGAGAAATGTGAACTTGTCAGGCTCTTAGTGTATTGTCCCTACTCTTCTTTATTCTTAGAGTTTGTCATTTGCTTTGTTTGGGTATTTCTGTGTGTGTTCAACCTAAACTTGTAAGTGCTCTTACTTGCACAAAATGGCTTGTGATGCATTTAGTTTTGCCTTCATTGTGAAACTGACCCCTTTTGTCCCACTTGGTGCTTCCTGACTTGAATTTTACATTTTCCAGAATTAATATTGTCATCTTTGTTTTCTTTCTGTATTTAGTTACTGTCAGGTCTGATTATGGGAGTTGTTTCCTGTCCTTAAAACTGACTTTTAAATACAGAAATGTCTGCTATAGTTCATTATTTTTTATTTCAAAATTTGTATTCAATATAATAAGTATACCTTTTTAAAATATAGTTTTTTCCCTTATGCCTTCTAGTTGAGTTTATGAATTTATAATGCTATTCCAAGTTTGACACATATTGCAATAACTTTTGAAGTGCCTTTTTATATTATTTAATTGTATTTACAGATAATGAGATACCTTCCAATATTTAAAGCCATATTCGCACTTTTATTTGTAAACTACTTCAAGGTCTGATTGAACAAATCTAACTTTCTTAAGGAGGTATCTACCTCTTACAAAGCCAATGCCCACATTCATCACACAGTTCATTAGTCATCTGGGTTGTCCATGTTGTGTGTAAGCTTTAAGTACATTTCAATATGAAAGCTTAAGTGTAATCCACTTACCCAAGTTAACATATTAAAGTAACACACTTAATGTGGTAAATTAGAGTTGCAAGCCTGTCCCCAAATAAACATTAATAGATTTTGACAGCTAAACTCTCATAGACCAAGTCTGTTTCCATATTTGAAGAGCATACAATGCAAAATATATACAAATACCTTATTTTTTTTTTAATTTTCAAATACCATCTTAGCACAAATATATGTGTATACTTGTGTGTGAGGGCATGTCAGAGTCTATTTCAAGAAACTTATTTAAAATCTCATTTAAAATCTCCTGGCATTGGAACCCACAGCAATGACAGAGGAGCCATTTCCACGGCAATTAACTTAATTACAAAGCAGGCATTGGTGGTTCAATAACAGAATTCTCTTCTTCTATAGGTAAGACCTTGGTTCAATTCTGGTCAGTGCTAGTCAGCACAGCCACCTATTGTTTCCCAGGGGAGTTTCTGTTGCTAAGCTGCGGGACACGTTTCATGGGAAGTTCCAGACTGAGACTGACTAGGGAAGAAGACCTGGGGGCCTACTTCAGAAAATCAGTCATCTATGAAA
Organism: Nesogale talazaci; assembly: GCA_004026705.1. NCBI lineage: Eukaryota > Metazoa > Chordata > Mammalia > Afrosoricida > Tenrecidae > Nesogale > Nesogale talazaci. Next base: position 42,672 of record PVJH01009015.1, read on the forward strand.
GCTCTATGACTTACAGATAATCCACACCCACCACAGGATGGCACAGATTTGGGCGGCATTGTGTTGACTTATGCATGGGATCCTTGTGAGTAAAATAAAATGGACAGCAGCTAACCACAACAGTCAACCTTTTTATCCTTTTGATTGGAAAGCGTGACTCACCCATTCTGATGAACTTGGATTGCATACAGCCAAAGCTTTGGCCTGCCATGACGGTCATGACTATGGGCATCCCAATGATTCTTCTCACTCCTCTGGTTTCCAGACAGCACCTCCTTTTTAGGTGACTATTAAAAGTTTTATTTTATTTTTTTGTGGCATCACTGCCCTGGTGGGAGTAGGAAACCCAGCCTTGATCCTGGAGAGCTACTGCTGGATTTGAACCGTCAACCCTGTAGGCCACAGGCCTACACACAACCACTACACTAACGGGGCTCAGCCTAAAAGTTTTATTTTTTTAATTAAGCAAAAAATATTAAGTTTTGTTATGCATGTACCCCACACCCCTGAATTCAACTTTGAAACTTACCTGCTTTTCTTATTCTCTTTTTCTTTTGGGGGAATGTGAAATATTCTTAACTCCTACTTTTTTTCCTCTGGAAATCTAAAAACTATTTATTTTATATTTTTTATTCACTATCATAAATATTATCTATGTTTCAAAATACATGTATGTGTGCTCTTGCCCACAACACAACTTCTAGTGACTCCTGAATTAGAATAGAAATTGCAGGTTTTCCCTTTCTTTTCCTTTTCATCCCCTATTTGGCAACTTTTGCTATATCTAAGATTTATTATTCTGATTTTTACAATTATAATTGTGATTATTATCTGGGTATTCATGTTTACCTACTCTTGTATTACCTTCCTCAGTTAAGAAGAACTTAGAAAGAGGGGAAACTACATGCATATGCTCCCATAACCAGTTTACCAAGTAGCACATTTTAGGGTGATAAATATGGGTTGCTAACTTGCTTTCTACAAATAATATGCTGACTTACAGCTTCTCCATTTCTGCTTGAGGATATGCATTCCTCCTGCATTCACTAGTGCTATTACCTTTTAGAACTTCTACAGGTTTAATGGAAACATGGTATTTGATTATTATTTTCATTGGTCTATCTGGAAAGAAAAAGGAAGCTGTGAATAGCAATTTCAGTGTTCTTCCTGTGACACAGTTATAATCATTAGGAAGAAGCCCTAGTAAATTGAAAAAGTGCTGATTGAAGACCCAGTTTATAAATGCTATGAATTAATTTTCTAAGTAACTTCTATAATATGTTCCACGAGACACTGACAGGGCATGTAGAACCAGGAGAAAAGCAAGCACAATTGGTAGTGGTTGTCTTGAACACCACAGCTCCACATACTTACTCTGAGCTTAGTCATGGAACACTGGTGCTGTAATATATGAATTCTCATGAAGTAAATAAATTAATCAGTGAATTCATGTTAATAGAAAACCACAGCCACAATAACCAATTTGTAAGACCTGTGGTACCGGCAAATATTTTGATAAGATATATTGGTCCCCTGGTGTTCAGCAAATAGGGTCTGATTTGCAAAACCAACAACACACTAGCAACCCCTTTCAAATGAAAATATTCCTATCAGCAATGTTGACGAGAGTGATTGAAAGTCATCCACTTAAAACTAATAAATAATCACACTCATCTCCCTTTTGATAAAGCATAGTCCTGCCCGATTTAGCAGTGCTCCTTTGCATTATTCTTGCTCACAAGCACAAGAGACTTAGAGTAAAATTTTAGCTCACAATTTCCTTGACAAACAGGAGATATATATTCCAACATGAATGATGATGGCCAGAATAATATTTCAAACAGAAGGAACAGCATGAGCAAACATATGAAGGCATTGGGGATGGAGATGGGTGGAAGCTTGCCAAAATTCACTTTAAAACTAATGAGGCTTGCAAGAGATTCATCATTTAGGATAACTTCAATTTAGAGTTACTATGATAATATCCGGTCTTTACTTTTAAGTCAGATTGGGCTACAATGTTCGCGAGAGAAGAGATGCTATGAAATCAATTGCTAAGAAACTATTCAAAAGTGGTTTGATGACAGTTGAAAATATTTTAGCATTGCACAGAAAAGTTCAACAGGTGTTTGTACACTTATTTTAAGGGCTAACCAGAGCACCTTTTAGATGATATTTTACAAACACTTCTTGATCCTTTCTAAAACAAAAAGTGAGAATAAATATTGATGGAGTTTATGATAGACCCATGTAATTTAAAATGTTACCCTTCAAAGAACCCTAGAAAACGGATCCTTGTAATCCCAATTATAGAGAGGAGGCCTTCGAATGATCCAAGGTTTGGACCACTCCAGAGTCCATACTCCCCATTTTTCCAATGATGATAAGAATAAGGATGACAGCTTAGGAAACATCTGAGATACATTTTACCTACAACTTATCTCTCTGCTTTGACGCCCCTGTGCAGCTTAACATGGAAAGTGATTTATACTTGAACCAGAGCTGTTAGTCTTGTTGTTTCCTTTTTCCTCCCGCTGCTTTCAGGATCAAGGTCATCACTCTGAATCTGTGTCCTTACCATCACTTCTATTTCGTGACCACAAATTGTGATGTCCAACACAGAGAAATATGACTTTATGGAAAAGGCATCAAGAAAAAGAATTCGTGCTGTAGCACAAATACATGTAATAATGGGTAAGGGAAAGCGGGAAATTACGGGTAAAGCAAATTGCTTTTTAAACAAATGTAAGCAAACACTCTTTTTGTCAAGGTCACCTCCGTGTAAACCACCCCTTCCCCCTTTTTAAAAATCACTAACATCGCTCACCCTCTTTTTAATTTTATCTGCTCAGTCCTTCCCCTCCTACTTCATCAAAAGGCAAAGTTAGAAAAACCCTCCTAAATTAGCCCCTTTCACATGGCATTATCATTTCTTGTTTCCAAGGGCCATGAAGTAACCCTACATCCAGCTTTCTGGTGATTAAAGAAGAATAGAGGGCAGCATCAATGAAAGAGAACAGATATAAGGGGAAATGTCACAGACATAAAATAAATAAATACAGCCCCCCCCCCCCACTTACAGGACAGAGAAGACTGTTATCTTACTTAAGATAGGGATCTCAACCTCCTCAGAGGCCGACTACAAAGGGCAGAGTGCATTGTCCACAACCAACAGAAGAAAATTCAGTGCTTTCCCATCTTTCATAAGTGATTAAACAAGATGCTCAACTTAAGTCAGAATTGAGGGAAGATCAATTCATATAGCACAGTATGAGATTTAACTTTCAGCTGTGGGATAAGACAAGACTCCAGCCTGGTTGTAGTAAGGCACTCTCTCCCCGTCGTCGTCTTTGGCTGGTAACCTGACAAAGCGTAGCTTAAGTCAAAATGCTGTGGTCCTACAGCCCAGTCATTTTATTTCTAGAAATATACATGCCAGGTGTATTTGCTCTGCAGCGCAGCATTGTTTGTAGATGCAAATCACTGGGAATAACCTCAGTTTTCTTTTAGCTCACCTCACTCAAAACTCTCAGCCATCTAGTTCGTGCTGACTCATAGCGACCGTCTGTGACTTTCTGAGACCAACTGCTTACAGGAGAAGCAAAAGCCTGTCTTTCTCCCAAAGAGCTACTGGTGGTTTTGAACCGCCAACCCTGTAGATGGAAGCCCACATCATAAACCCTGCACCCCCAGGGCTCCAAGAAACCATTACAATGCCACTGGAGGACCGCATGAGGATGTGGTCTATGTGATGCAAGACAAAGGGAGGAGAGGATTTCTTGTTGCTGCCATGGGGTGGTGGTGGGAGCGGGGTGGGGGTGCTAGGAGCAGAAGTGGAAATGAATTAGTTTCACTATATAAATTTCGGTAGTTTGGGATTTGGGTGGGGGGGAAGTGGTTTTTGAATATGATAGGTCCACCAAGACAAATTTTAAAGATACTTGCCAAGTTTGGAACTCGAAAACCAAGGAAAGCAGCCTTTCCATTTGCAATGTCTTCCATGAAACAGTTCTGGGGACCACAGGGACAAGTCTAGAGAGATGTGAGCGCAATCTGCCAAGAAGTCCCTGGATTATTTATATGCTTGATGCGTTGTGCTGCCTCTGTTTGCCTGTCCAGGTTGATTTCTTTCTAAACAAGAAGGATCTGGTTTTACCCATCATGATTTTAATAGCACTACTCTGCTGTTAAGGCATTGTAATAGTATTTAAAAGGAGAGTTTCAATAATTCCCCCGAGAAAAAGGTTTTATTAAAAATTGTTGAACTCATTTAACTTACCAAATAGCTACAATTACAAACATTCTTTAGGCTGTCTCTAAGACCAAATCTCTCTCTCTCTCTCTTTCTCTCTCTCTCTCCTTTTGTCTAACATCTTGAATAGAGCAGTCCATTGTAAGGCCAGGGCATCTAAAACACCATGTTCTTGTCTTCATAGTTATGGAATGAAGACTGCAAATTCCACATATTTGCCAGACACTCCATGAAAGATCACAGCATTAATTTGGAAACCAGAACCAGAACCAGATGCATGGCTATCAAATTGATTCCCCATAGTGACATTATAGGGCAGAAAAGAATGCCACATAGGTTGCCCCAGTCTCAAAATACTTACTCGAACAGACCACCACATCAGTCACCCACAAAGCACCTAGTGGATTTGAACTGCCAATCTGTCAGTTCATAGTGGAATACTTTAACCACTATACCACCTGAGCTCCTTCCATTTGAGTTATTGTATTTAGAGAATTGGGGGTGTGGGGCTGGCAACAACAACAAATCCTCTAATCCTTTAGGGAATCAAAGAGGCAATAAAGTGAAATTGAGTGCAGATAGACTCACTTTGTAAATCCATTTACCACCAAGCCTTGTTTATCTAAGCATCTATCTTGCCCGTAACTCCTCACTAACTGAATAGCGTGACTTTACCAGAATTTCATGGAAAGAAGCATCTGATATTTTTTCACACATAGTGTTCAACTGATTGAAGCCTAATTACACATGTTGAATTAAAGGTGTGAGCACATAATGAAATGTTCCAACTCACAGGGAAGGGAGCTGGTATTTGATTTCCAGCTAGGAATTTGGCTGGGCTCAAGTGGAAAGAAGGAAACAGAAGTTTAAAGGGTATAGCTTGATGACAACCACACACATTGCTAAACAGGAATAGGAAATCAGCAGGTAAACTCCACATTTATTAAAAAAAAAAAAGAAAAAACAACTAATGTACTGAAAATGATTTTTTTAGAAACAGCCTTTCCCATCATCCAATATTTATTATGATACCAGTAATAATAAGTAACAAACCATTCTCAGGGGGCCAACAGCCAGGAGGGAGGAAAACAAACCATATTTCCATTTTAACGCCTTTAGAGGATCAAAGCATCAGCTTAATATAATCAGTTGAAATCCATTTACCAGTGAGCGTACCACTGTGCCCAGGGACCGCTCTCGCTTCCAGCCCTATCTATTCTGGAACAGGTGCTCTACTAGTAAATTAATTAGTCTGTGGAGAAGCACCTTGTTCTCTGGCTCCGCAGGCCTCTTGTGGGTCAGGGCCTCGAGGACTTCACCATCTGAGCAGAGTTTCCCCCAGAGGAACAATCAAAGCCCACAGATTGCAGCCTACAGAGGAAGGCTCAGATGACAATGAACCTTATTAGGTCTCATTTTTTACAGTTTATAGTGTGTCAACATGTTGGCTCCATAAATCATCTGCTACATGAACTGCTACATCAGTAGGGGGAGGGCGGGAGAAGGTTTCTCCCTGGTTAAAAGTTTTATAGCCCTCCAGGGGAAAAAAAAAAGAAGCCTAGAAAGGAGGAGAAATGGTGCCACTTATAAATATCTAAAATGTTGGGTTTGTGGAGTAGGACACTATACACGGGCTCCGATTCCAAATGCAGTTCATGAAGAAACTATTATCCATTCCTACTGGATCTGAATTCTGGGAAAAGTTGGACTTCTCGTGCAGGTCTTTCTACTCTTGCCTGTGTGGATCAAATGCATCCTACATTGGCGGTCTAGTTGAATTCAGTACCTACATGCTTCTTTTAAAAGATCACATTTCTGTTTTTTTCCCCAACCCTAGTTATGCATTAATTACTCTGCTATCTTAGAAATACAAAATAAACCACTCAAGACAATTAGCCTTCACAACTTTTCATAAAACCAACAGATATTTAAGCCAATTTTTTAATCAGACCAAGTTTAAACACTTCACAAGTGACTTTGCAGTCTCTCTCTCTCTCTCTCTCTCTCTCTCTCTCTCTCTCTCTCTCTCTCTCACACACACACACACACACACACACACAATTTTGGGGTTTTTTGTTCTTTTAAAGTTATTAAGAATAATTAAAAAGAGTGATTCCTACTGGACTGCCACACAGATTCTTTTGAGAAACCCCCAAGTGTTCTTTTCTATGTCATGTTTTCTTAATGGTGGACAGGGTTCTGGTGTCCACTGCCCCCTTCAACTCTCTGACATAATTCAGAGTTCAGGCTCTACACTTGGGGGAAAAATTCTCTCCCAATTGGCCTCCCCCCTCTTTTTGCAGCTTCCTGAGTCAGCTGCAGTGGGGACTCCCAAGGCACCACTGGGTTCATGAGGAATTTGGATGCCTGTGCAGCTTTGTCTTCTCACTGAGTCACTGTGTGGATTCAGGTGGAAGTAGGAAATATTTGCAAATGCAACCTGTGTGATGTGAGAGCGCCAAAGCTCATTTTGTTCTGTTTCAAGACAGTACTGTGAGCTTACATGTGTTGGGAAAAGGAGAAACGTTTCAGAAAACATACCATTTGTAACTTGAAGAAATCGTACTAGATACAAAACCACATTTTAAGTGTTGGTACAGAAGAGCCCCAAATAATGCTTCTATTATGTGAGTGTGAAATTTGGGCCTTACTGAGAACTTTGTCTTTCAAATTCTTGTCACAGAAAATCTAAAACAAGCCGCCCAGAAGAATTATTTTCCTGTCTAGCTGAGGGATGTGGATAGCCTTATTATCAGACAGAAAGCATTGTAAAGTGGATTATGGCAGACATAGGTCAAAATGTAATATCTTATTTGATCTCCTTCTTCACCAGTGATCCTCAACCTTCCAAATGCTGTATCCTTTTCATGCACTTCCTCGTGTGGTGGTGACCCCCCAACCATAAAATTATTTTCATTGCTACTCCATAACTGTAATTTTGCTACTGTTATGAATCGGGTGACCCCCGTGAAAAGAGAGTTGTTCAACCCCCAAAGGGGTTGTGACCCACAGGTTGAGGACCACTGCTTTAACCCCATTTAAAGCTGTTTCTGTTAAAAAAAAGTGAAGGGGACATTCAGATGAATTAAGCCCTTGAGGTCTCCTCTCTGACCATGGACCAAGGAAGTGTGCAGGTTTGCTCTCCTGCAGAGTGCATTGGAAAGTAGATGGTTATGGAAACAGATTAAAATGTAGCACCCGCTTATTGGATCTTCCTTATGATTCCATTTAAGTTTGTTCTGGTTTTCAATTTTTTTTGCTTTATTTTCTGTTGAGGTTTTTTCATTTGTTCTAAATGATTTTCTGTATAGGAAATTGAGGCTAGGCATCTCTATAGACACTATCCGAATGAGTGGTTCCTTGGGGACAGGAGAGACTCAGGGAAAAAGGAGAGCCCATAACAATGAGTATGAGAATGAAGAGAATTTTCTAAGAGTGATTGCAGTGATGCTTGCATGACTCTTTGGTGTGCCCCAACTATTGAGTTGTATGATGTGTGAATTGTATGCCAATAAAACTTTTTTGAAAGGGTTTTATATTCATGTATTTGAGCATTCTTAAGAAAACTTCTGAGGGGGCTTTTAAAAAGTCTGGGAATCAATTCCCATGGCCTTTAATTCCATTTCCCCGCTTTTTAAAGCCCCCTTGTATATCTTTTTGTTATTAAATCCATACTTGCCATCTGCTTGCACCTGGCCTTACTACATATGCTTCAATTTATGACTTACTATCGTGAGAGTATTCTGTACCCCGTCAGGATGCCAAACCCAGAGCCATCCATTACCAGAAGTTGGAAGAACTAGAAGGTGTGAGGGAGCCCTAATGGCCAAATCACCTATCTTGGCATTCAACAAAACCATGGGAACAGCCTCTGACAAGGCAGTGCCCTCTGGTGGCTATACAGACACCTGGAATCAAAACCATCCCCTCCCAGCGAGTGGGGTCAGGAAGCGGGGATGTGGGTGTGGGACACTAGGCAAAAGAACAATGTCTGAGGTGATGCTAGAGCATGTCTCCTTCAAAGAGTCAGCATTGGCTGAGGGCCTCCCTCGTGTCCACAGTGGAGAGTGTCTGCCCTGAAGCAACTCATAGCCTAACATCAAATACATTTGAGAGAAGCGACCACAGAAAGAAGCCCCAAGCCCAACTGCACAAGCCCGGCAAGCATGGAGGTGGTTCTAGAGCACACCAGACAGGGTAAAGCCTACGGCCTAAAACTAGAGAAAGACAAAACCAGATCAACATTCTTCACAGAACGGAGTACATTCCGGCATTATCAGCCTTCTGTGAGAGTTGAAGCTCTGGATGTCTGGAAGATTGGAGTTAGTGCACTTTGATAAAATCTTCTAATGTGTGCGTGGGATGGTGGGGTATGATATTTCTGAAACTGTTATGATCTGTAAGATGCCCTTCTTACTGCGGTCAGACCATGAACTTTCTGGGAAAAGTCATCTACGTGTCAATAATTAGGTATCTGAACGAATGGAGAAAGCAAGATGCCTATGAGCTTCAGGATCACTGGGCCCTCATGTCCTACTTTTATATATAAAGCACTTCATAGATGCTCCTTGGTGCAGCATTCTACACACCAACGTGTTAATAGACAGTGGAGTCATAGAAGCCTGTGGTATCATCAGACAATGCGAGCCACAGAGTTGCCTCGGTGAACATTCAGCAGAGTCCCCAATCCAAGAAGTCAGAGAGACGGCATGTCATGAGTATAAATTTCCTCTGGGATCTTCCAAAATGAAAGCTTATTTTAATCCCTGACGACAGGAATCAAGAGGCCTGTGGCATCGTGCCTGATGCTAACCACAAGTTTGTCATTTCAAAGTCACTCCCCACTGTACCTCCAGTGAAGATTTATTGTCTCAGGAACCCAGTGGGGCTTTCTACTCTGCCCCTTGGGATCACTCTGAGTCAGAATCTATTCCTATCAATGGGTGGAACTAATCATTTTCTTTCTTATGTGATTTCCCTGATTCCCACACATATTCCCAGCACAAAACAGAGCACTCGCTAATGTATTTTATCTAAGTAGATCAACTGCTAAGCCCTTTGAAGTCAAAGACCATATCATTTATGCTTGCATTTCTTGTCTCCACTGTTCCTAGAACAATGCTTAGCACAGAATAGTCACTCAGTTCATGTTCACTGGTTGAATTCCTATTTTAAAACACTTGATGCCTTGAAATAAATATATTGTATCATTACCCAGATTTCACTGGGAAAGTAGTGTAGGAAAAGAGACAGTTTATATATAAGAAAATTTAAATATGGAGTTATCAAATGGAAAAATTATAGCCTTGGTAACAACAACAACAACAACAGAAAACAATTTAATATACAATTAGCATTTTACTGAGTGAGCAAAAATAAGTGAAAAAAATACGCCAGCCCAGTGTAGGTAGGAGTGTGGTGAAACCTGTACATTACTTTGAACATATGGCTCAAATCTAGACAGTTCTTCAGAACCTCTGATCTGGTGATCTTGTTTTCTTACATCTTAAGGAGAGAATCCAAAAGGGACAAGAAATAATGTACCCAACATTCTCTTCTTAATGTACTTCGGAGTAATGAATGTGATGTAAAAATGAAGGAAAGTTAGGAAAAGGACAGAATAAAGGAAGGAAATTCAAAAGTGAAAATAGAAAGGGGGTAAGATATCAAGGAAGGAAATAAAAGAAAAGGACATAAAGAAAGAACACTAGAACTAAGACAAATGTCCAAGATTAAGGAGATAAATACCCAACTGACTTAGCTATATAAGGAGATACTCTATAACTACATAAAAATATATGTATACTTTGGACAGATTCTGGAGGATATGCAGTCAGCACTGATTGACACACGGAGCTACACTGTGAATACATCCAAACCTCTTTATCTTGACTTGTCAGTTATTTTGCCTACTGTTTCACAACTGAAAAATGGAAACACTCCTTTATCTGAAAAAGCATCACATCAAAATACTCACTAAATATCACTGAAAAAATACACTCACTTTAGCAAAATATAATTTTTAGTGATGTGTACCTCTAGAATTCAACACCATTTTCAATTCAATCCTCTGTAAAGGTAAATATCAATTACGGCTTCTAATTTGGCTGGAGTCTTATTCAGTGTTGATACAAAAGATCCCATCAAATGAATTGTGACAAAGAAAACTATGTCTAGTCTCCTAACTGGATTTATGGTGGAGGTAGGACTGCTGGTTTCTACCAACAGAAAAAAGCCCCAAACTGTCTCAATTAACCTCTGATCATCACATGAGGTGAAGGAGGATCATGCAAACGGAGAATATTTAAATATTCTCTCTGCATAAAAGCTGTTTAGCTGCTGGAATCATTTCCTCTCGCTGTCCCTGAGCTAAAGAAGTGGATCGATCAGCAGGGGAGGTGAACAGATGCAGCCAGGGAGGAAGAGAGCCTCTGGGGAATCACATTTGAGCAGCCATGGGGGATGAGACCTGGAAAAGGAGAGTTCACAGAAGCAGCTGGAGGGAGGGAGCACCAGAGGGAAGGGTCCCAGCAAGCCATAAGCCAGAGACAAGATGCACTCAGAGGAACTCAGAGCTCAAAAGACTTTCTAAATACCCTTCCAGAGTGAGTAAGGGAAACAATTCACCTCCAGGACAATTAAGAAACCCCCATTTCCCCACCTCAGCCAGAAAAATTTTAAAAGCACCTTCCAATCTTCCCTGAGCCTTTTGTGGCCATTTATGGCCTCAGAGACTAAGGTCCACCCTGATCCATATCCTTGTGGTGATTCTCCTATTGAGTCCTCATTCCCAAAGTGTAAGTCCATTGATCGATATTCAGCCTTCAACAGGAAAGGTACCAGGAAATGCCAACAATTTCCTTCTTCTTAGAGGTATCAGAGACTCATTCTTTACCTCTTCCCCCCTCCCTGCTGCCAACCAGGTGAATGCTGTCTCCTTCCTCCTGCCAGCAGAAAAATCCAAACCCCCAAAGAATCAGGATTCTGGATGGGAATGAGTTCCTAGGCAAAAGGAGATCGAACAAATAAGATCAAATAACAAATCAACCCTCCACTTTCACAAAACCTCCACTATCCAGGATAGCTAGATGCTCTATAGTTTATAGAACACATGGGAATCTTTATAATTAGTGTTTTAAATGAAGCAAACAAAAGTATGTCTTATAGAAATACACACCCCCACCCCCGCTCCATGCTAGAGAACATGCTTAATGAGAGAATCCTTGTATTCGTCTAACCATTTTGAAGCTGGGACTTGAAGGTATATCCACTCTTTCCTTTAGAGCGGTTATTTTCTGGACACAACCAGGCATCTAAAATGACTAGGATCTGTGGTTGAATCTGTGTCTTGAATCAGTGGTTTTGCTAAACCAGAGCTGTTCTTTCAGCACCAAGGACACTTCTCAAAAGAAGTAAATGGCTTGGAGTGGTGGACGAGGGCACCATTTTCAAAAACTTTCAGGAGAATGTCAAAAGGCTTCAGGTGGTAGGTTAACTGTAAAGCCATTAGGTTAACAATCGTTAGGTAGCAAATGATTACAACAGTATTTATTTCAATTATAGGATTTGTTTTCAAAACATAAGTACAATTTTGCAGCGATGTTTTCTTCAAGGTGTTCTGTAAAATTACTTCTCGTTAGCTAAGGTTATTCATATCCTCTCACTTTGCAAGCAGTAAATGTAAAACCTGAGAGGAAAGAGGAAATTAATATTTGTGGAGCACTTAAAATGTACTTGGAAATGGAAGAGGCACATTTATTCATCTTATTTTTATATTTTTAGTCACCTTTATGAAGGGGTATTGTGTTCTAGATAAAGAAACTGAGGTTCACTAAGATTTAATAAGCAACTGATCTAAGAGTCACAAAGAGTCCAAGAGCTTCCATTAACCAGGACTCCTAATTATCAGTCAAGGTGTTTCCAGGTGCACATGAAACCAGTCTGTCTTTCTAACTCAACAGTCACTGTTAGAATGGGAACTACACCAAGACAACGAGTGCTGTGAACAACAGACAGTAATCTCTTGAGGCCGATGGTCAAACTTCACATCTCCTCCGCTTAGCACACCTCTTGGATTTCAATTAATGCCTTGCCTATAAACGAATCCATGGGTTTTGGTGGAAATCCAGAAAGAAACCAGCAGTTCCTTCAACTTTTCTGTGAGCTCAAGACTTCTGTAGACATGAAAGACTTCTCCTTGAGTGGTGATCAACCCTAGACTGAGAGTATACTCCTCCTTCCTATGTTCCAATCTGTGCTCCACCACTCACTAGCTGGTGACCTTATCCAGTCACTTGGTTTTGTAAGTCTCACTTTTCTTTTCTCTAAGGTACAGGTATCATCAACCTCTCGTCGGGGATGTTCCTATTGTCGGGCACTGTAAAGTTCATTTCACACATAGTGTCCTCCTAGAACAGTATAGAATCACCCCATGGAGTTTTCTAGCTGAAATCTTTACAGGAGAGGATTGCCAGGCCTTTACTACCATGGGGTTTCCAGTGGGCTTAAACCACTGACTAACTATGAGTACTTACCATTGAGCTACCAGGACCCCATCTGAACATGCCAAAACCAAATTCACTGCCATCAGATCTGTGCTAATTCATAGCGCCATGTAGGACAGGATAGAACTGCACATACTTGATATGCTTGTTGAAGACATTGAATCAGATGATATACTAAAAGTTCCTGGCATGTGATAACACGCACCCATGATCAATAGTTCATCTCCTGAATATATGAGACATAAACGCAGAGGGTAATGTTAATGCTACAGCAGAGAAAAACCTATATCCATATATTCAGCCAGGATTGTTTACTGAGCATCATAGTGTCATTGGGCAAATTTCCCTTCCACACAAAAATAGAAACAAAAGAGAAAAGCTAAAGTATCATGCCTGAACTTTGGGGTCTGAGAACTTTTTCTTAGTATTGGATTTTGTCTTAGTATTTCTCATAACCTCTCAAAGCAGCTTTCCTAGATGTATCTGGGAGGGTGGAGAAATGGACAGCATTCCATCTGATGGCCCAGTCTAGTGTTTTTCCTTTGCAGTTAGTCCTGAGTGGAGGAAATGGCTCAGACCTGTCCTTGAAAATTGTCAAAAAAAAAAAAAAAAGAAAGAAATGAAAAAGTAATTGTCAACCAGCTTCTTTTGAGAAATCAAAGTCTGGCCTTTGGAATATTGTTTCCATCTGCACAGTTGCTAAGTGCTTTCTTCTTCTATTTACATCATTCTATATGTTTTTTACTCTAAAACGCTCCAAAGTAACGGTGCTGGCAATGTACAAGAGCAAGTAATTAAATATTCTGACCGATTTAAGCCATTTCATGGATGCTCATGAGGACCATGAGAGAAATGCTTGCCCCAATCTATCAGCTGATTATTTTATGTGTTCTTGAATGATTCTGGTAAAAGAATTTCATATGATGGTGTCTGGATGGCTGCCTGTATATTTGCACACAAACATGTGCATGTGGATATATACGAATGCATACTGAAGATGGTAGGTACTAAGGCTTGAAATTCAAGAAAATCTTGCACCTCATAAAGGCAGATCTATGTGGGATCATTACAAATAAACTCCTCTTGTCCTGAAGCTTCAGAAAGCCTTAGATTCCTCATATCGGACATGACTGGAATGAACTGAATTGTGTTTCTCATGGTCACGGGGTCTAACTCCAAGTATTGGCTGGTGTCACAGGTTTTTCTGTGGTGGGCTAATAATTGATGGCAGGCTGACACACAGCCAGAGCAGAGCTCCGCCACGAGGTCTCCTGGGCCCGGGGATCAGTGTGCTTAAAATATTAGGATTTGATAGAGTTAACACTTGCCCTGGAGCAGATGGTTTTGAACATTCTGTCAACACTGTCAGTGATTACTGCAAACAGATTCTTGGTCCCAGAGGGACAGGAGTGAAGTGCTTTCTAGCTCCCAAATCTCCTTCCCGAGGTGTAAAACATGCCATTTCCAGCGTTTCCTCTCAGCTGTGTTGACTGCCAGCATTTCTCCCATGCTTAGTCAGAGCCTTTTTGCCGGGATGGGGGGTAGGGGAGGAATGGGCAGGGGTGGGGAAGGCAGACACTGACCTGGTTTAACTGAAATTTAATGTAACCCTTCACATCTTTCAATTTTGTGTCCCCTGGGGTTGGGGAAGTTCTTCTTACAATTTGCCAGTTGAGAGATTAACCATAGTGAGGAAAGGACAGAGAGAGAGAGAGAGAGAGAGAGAGAGAGAGAGAGAGAGAAGAGAATGGACACAAATTGGTCTCAGCTACATAAGAGAAATTCTTTTTAATTTCTGGGAGTTCAAGTTGGGGGAAACATATATTGACAGGAAAGGCATCCCTCTTCCCCCACCCCTCCTTTAGGGTGAACTGGCTGACAGAATTGAGACATGAAACGACAAAGAGATTTCGAGCCACCACAGATCACATCAGTAAGATAGAAGAAGGGGCAGAGGACTGGGAACCTCATTCAGCATTTCCCCTAAAGCCCAGACGTGGGGTTGTGAGGACCACCATTCTTCAAAGCCAAACTTGCTGCTAAGGTGTCGGTGCTGACTCCAAACGACGCCCGGTAGCCTTCTGTGACGGTAAGAGTAGAAAGCCCAGTCTTTCTCCCTCAAGTTGCCGGTGGTTTTGAACTGCCCACCATATGGATCACTGTCCAACACTTAACCACTGTTTTGCCAGGGCTCCTTGGGAGTGCCGTTCATTACGTGAAAAGTAGCTGTGACCACGCAGAGTTCAGAGGGCTAAGTCTACGCTCTGGAAGAAGCCGATGGATACTGTGGAAACGTATTGATGGAAAACGTTTCCAAAGCAAAACCCTCCAGGTAACATGCCGCTAGCCAACAGGTTGGGTGCTCGAGCCCACCCAGAACCCTGTCAGAAGGCAGCCTGGCATTTGCTTCCAGAAAACCAACTGTGTGCTTTATGGAGCACATGTTCTCCGACCACGTGGGGTCATCCTAAGTCCAAGTGCACTTGACGGCAACGGGTTTTCACCCACCATGGCCGAGACATCACCATCAGACAATCAAATGGAAGAGAAACACTGGCAGCCCCAAGGCCTGGAGAAGGCTGCTTAAAATTCTGGCTGCCTGGTCGTAGCCTGCCAACGGATTCACGGCGACTGTGCCCTCGAACATGCTCCAGCTGACTTTTCAAGGCCGCACAGCAGAGGCCACTGAGGGCAGCCGGAAAAGGGGATCTGTTTTTGACAGCAAAGTTGAGGGAAATGTGAGCCAGGCAAATCTTAAAGACTTACAGCCCCAGACCCCAGCTTTCATGCTAAAGGTTTATAACCTCCCCCTTCATCCTATCATCTTGCCGTGACGCTCGGAACACCTGCACCATTAAATCCTTTTCTTGGGTTTTTCTTTAATAAGAAAAAATTAACAAAGTAAAATTTGTTGACAGTGTTCGCAGCCAACCCAGTGGGTGTTCCACCTATGCGCTGTCACCCTTTTCATGCTCATTTCTGCAGGTGCTAAATACATGCTGACAACAACATATGTTACCAATCTTAATTTTTTTTAACTCGTAATTAAGGAGTGCTCACAGATTGGGAGGGAAAAATACAGGTGAGAACTGCCTACTGTCCAAAGATGTTTTTTTCCTATTTATTTTTCTTCTGCCATTTAGATGGCTTTGAATGAACCAGGGGGAGAGAAAGTCAGCTTTCACAACAGCCATCGATCTAAATAGTGGCTATCAGGCAAACTGGTAACTTAACGCTTCCTCCGTCAGAACAATCCACTTATTCTTTCTTTCTTTCTTTCTCCCCCTCCCTGCCCCCCCTCATCCTTGACCACGACTAAATTTTTCCTGTTTCTTTAAATAATGCATTGACTTTTCTGAGAAATCACACAGATAATCGAAGTATTTATTATGTGCTATGAGCTGCAAAATTATAGAAACGTTCTCTAAGTTGAAGGCGATTCTTAGGTTCCTTTGCTACTTTCTGCCAGTGTGCACGACCACTTGCACAGAGTTAAGTAATTAGCAGGAAATTGTCGTCATTTGTTCCCATGAATGTCAAGGATAATTCGTTTTCATTGGTCATTAGGGGACTATAGAACAGCTCGGCATTCATCCTCTAGAGACCAATGATGAAGTGATTGATGACGTTTTCCAAATGAATATGACACAATCTCTTGGCAGCTGGTAAGGAATAGCTTAGCTGTGTTTTCCAAGTGTAGCTAAGTAAATCATTCCTCATTCAACCTCTGTACCTTTGTACCCCTCCACCCTCCTCCTGCCCAACTTGGGGCAACTCTCCAAGCTCGTTCCATGCCCAGAGCACGAGGAAGTGATGGCTTCACCCCTCCCAATGTTTTCACACCAACAAGCTGAGGCAATAATGGCTTCTCTTTAGAAAGTATTCCTTGAGCGCCCACCCTTCTAGTGTTGCTTAGCCCAGGACACAGATTCATGATGCTCACTTAAACAGAACCAAAAGGTATTTTTGTGTGTGCTTCTCTGACTAACGTACAGGTTCAAAAAGATCAAGGGGAGACTGCAGGGAACTTGCTTACATCTACCCTGTAGTTGTCATCATGAATTCATGCTGACTCTGGACAACCCATTTTAGTGTGCAGTGTGGAATTGCTCCATGGGTCTTTTCAAAACTCTGGCATCTCAGAAGGAGATTTCCAGGCCTGTCTTCACAGATATCTTTGGGCAACTTTCAACCACCAAACTTTCAGTCAGTTGTTGAACATTTGTGTGACCCATCTAGCCTAGCGCAGAATATATGCACGATGATTGAAAAAATTCATAGTGGTGGTTCTGCCTGCTGTCTTGTGGATTCCAACCCATACCTCCCCCCTCCCTCCCCCGAGTAGCACTGTTCCATGGTGCCTTCTTGGTTGAAGTAGATGGCTGGGCCAGTCTCCACAGAGCAGCTGGGGCATTCAAACCACCAACCTTTTTCTCAGCAGCCTAACACTTGAGCCCTGTGCTACCAGATGACCTGTCATAACTGAAGTCGCTTAATGAAGATACAGACTGTCCCCACTGACATTCTGATTTGGTATAGGTCTCAGCCCAAAGCACCTTCTGGGATTCAGGTGATCAGGCTATCTGAGAAACACTTCCTCAGTGCCTTGGGATCCAGTGTGATCTGTGGGGCTGCAGGTCAGCATTACCTTATAAAGGCTGGCCCTCTGTAGGAGAGCCTGCAGTAGGCGGAGGATTCCATGACCTATGCATGAGGTATGGCTTAAGAAGCACTGCTCAGGTGCATGCATTTCCAGACCAACTCTCTCCTACCAACAAGATACAGAATTGGAGACCCCATCACGGCCCTTGTACAAAGATTCTCACTTGGACTTGGCAGTAGGAATCAGAGTGCCAATAGGAGAGGATTGGAAGTACCAGCCCAACTCAGATAATTCCCAAAATCAACTGTTAGTTTTCAGAACAGTGGTTCTCCATCGTGTGATCCAAACCAGCAGCATTCAAATCAGAGGAGAAATTGTTGGAAATACAAGATCTTGAATTTCACCTTAGAGCTCCTGATTTGAAAACTGAGGATAAGGCTAGCAGTTTGCCTTTTCATTAGCCCTCAACATGGGGTTCTGGTTGATACTAAAGTGTGGGAATCACTGTTCTAGAAAAGAGGTTCTCAGTTCTTGCTATAGATTATAGCTACTTATAATTATAATCTCAATGGAATTCTCACGGGGGTAAGAAATCTCAATCGATATGCCACATGCTAGTCAAAATAAATAGGAATTTCTGGGAGAGGCACTCAGGTTTTCAGTACGTTTTAAAACATCTCAGTTAATTCCAATGTGCAGTCAAAGTTCAGAACTATAATTCTAAACCATAACCTGGCCAGTGTGCAATGTTCATGGACAGAAATAGAAGTTCTTGGAAGCAAGAGTACATCAGGATGGTGGTTCTCCAACTTTAGTCTCCAACAGAGCCTCAGCTGAAGGGTTTGTGAAAACACTGTTCTGGGTCTTACATCTCAAGTCAGTGATTCAGTGGTTTGGGATGGAGCAGAGACTGGATTTCTAGCCAGGTCCCAAGTGAGACTGGTGATCTTGAAGATTATTGAGAGGGTTTTTAAAAGTTTGTGGAATAATGGAATTAAGAGATGATGGACCTTTTTTTCCACAAAAAATGGACGCTCCCTCAGATCCTCTGAGAGCTCTGCTCAGCAGTGATCAGTCCCCACAATGGTCAAGTTGAGGCTGGAACCAGAGCCAGTGTCATTTTGACAAAATCTGTTCAGGTATAAAAATGGAAAAATTTCCATTGTTCCAGACTTGTGTTCCTCTTCGCAATCTTATTCCCCAAATGGCAATCTCAGCATACCATGAACAATTACATTCTTATCATCTCGGGACTACAGTCTCATGCCTCCCCCTCACCTAAAAGATCTGCACACATTCATTCTCCCTTATCATCACTTGTACATCTTCTTATGACATCTTTTACAGGCTTTTTTGAGGAAAAATACACATCTCCCAGACCATCTTTGTCCTGACTGCTTAATAAAGCATTTTCAACTTGGTCTGCCGACACAGGGATCACTGAGCACTAAATGGAGCTACTTGAAGCCAACATGCCCAGTATTTTAAATCCCTGTAAACCGTTCTCCCTCCAAAATCTTGTAGTCAGGCATTGGAACCAAAAAATCCAAACTCACTGCCATTGAGTCAATGCTGATGCATGGTGACCCTGCTGTGAGTTTCCAATATTATAACCACTTATGGAAGCAGAAAGCCCAGTTTTTCTCATGCAGAGCTCCTGGTGGATTTAAACTGCCAACCATCAGTCCAGCACATAACCATCCTGACTCCAGGACTCTTAGTCAATGGAAAGGAAGATGATACAGTGAACAGGTATTGGTTGACAATCAGAGGGATGTAGTTGATATCACACTCTGTCCCTTGTTTAAATTAATTTGTTTCATCTTCCTGCATGTAGGAACAAGGATCCTGAGTCTGGTATGCCTTAATTCTGATCCCTGCAAACCCAGACATGCAGTGTGACTTTGCGTATGCCTCTCACTTCTTTGGATCTCAGTTGAGTCATCATAACATTACCGCTTCACAATTTTATTGTGAGGGGTAAATTAATTATTTTATGCAAAGGGTACAAACAAGCCCCTGACATGCCTTGGGTGCTTTGCAAATTTTGGCTTTAAAATCGCTCCGATCTTGACTTCCTCTCCAAAACATGCATCCTTTCATCTGATTTCCTTCAAATATGGACCTAGACTCATTGACCTATTATTTCTTGACCTCTCAATGATGTCATAGCTTCAAGTGATATGCTTATCACTAACCATCTCATAGGAACTTAGTAAATCAGGCATTTTACATGGATTATTTCATTTAATAATCCCTTAAAATTTAAGGGATATGTTGACATATTCTCAACTCATAGATGTATCAGTTAGAGATATTAAAGTCTAGAGATATTAATTTTCCAAGAAAACACAGGACAGGTGGTAGTTTAACAAGGAGATGATTATCAGCAAACTAATGAAAACTATTTCCTTGAAAGTTTCTTCTCTCTAAATTTACATGTCACACCATTGGGAAGAGTTGGAATCCCAGAACATTTAATTGTACTCATAGCAGAACCTGTAATTGCCCAGTTACCACAGAACAAGGGAGATGATACATGGTTTCAAATGAGGAAAGTTAGGCATCAGGGTTGTATCCATTTACCACACTTTTGCTGAGCAAATGATCAGATGAGATGAAGAAGAAGTCATCTCATTTGTAGGAAGTCATCTCATATCTCATCTGAGATATGCAGATGGCACAATATTTCTGGCTGAAAGCTAAGAGGACTTGGAGCACTTGATGAAAACCAAAGACTACAACCGTCAGTATGCATCACACCTCTGTGTACAGGAAACAAATGTGGAAAGAATTGGACCAGTAAACATCAGGTTAACAGAAAAAAGAATGCAGTTGTCAAATAGTTCGTTTTACTTGAATCCACCGTCAACCCACAGTCTAAAGAGCAAGCCACATTGCATGTCTTTGGCCCAATATGCTCCCCAAGACTTCTCTAAAGTGTTAAAAAAAAAAAAAACCAAGATGCCACTGAGAGGACTAAAGTGTGCCCCCCTCAAGTGAAAGTAGCTTCAATCACTTTTTATGCAGGTGAAAGCCGGTCAATAAATAAGGTACTACAAAGAAGAATTGACACATTTGTATTGTGGGATTGGTAAAGAATATTGAATACACCATAGAAAGGGCACACCCAGAATGTCCTGTAGAGGTCAGGAGGATGAGGCTTCGTTCCATGTTCTTTGGACATGTTTTGAGGAGAAACCATTCTCTGGAGAAGAACACCATCCTGGTAAAGTTGAGGGACAGCAAGAATATTGGAAGCTCCTTTGGTGATATGGGCTGGTACAATGGCTAGAATGATTTTGAGGATGGGGCTGAACTGGGCATTGTTTACTCCTCTTGTACATAGGTCACCACCCACTTGACAGCACCTTGTAACAATGACATTATCCTTCCTGTAATATTAATTTTTTTCACCTCCTAAACTGATATTCTAAATGTTGGTCTTGCTTCAAAATTACAGATTTATATTTACAATCGCCTGCTTGGCATCTCTGAATGTCTAAAGAAATTCAAACACAATTTGCACCATCTTAGTTGGCTTATCCCTTTTAATGAAATCCCTATCTCCATAGGCATCAGGCTCAAAACCTCAGAGCCATTTAGCTAGTTGGTTTTCCTACTTAGCAATTCTTACTTCAAAGTTGCTCTTTACATAACTTACACTCCTTATCTAGAATATCCTAATATAAGAACAGTACTCTTTAATAGCATGGCTAATGAAAACTATAAACACCTCCCATCTTTTCTCAAAATTAAACAAAAAATGAGCTATACTCTTTCTTTGGTTAAGACCTTTGGAGATCGACTTCTTGGTGCTCTCTCTCTTTTGTTATAAGGGAATATATAGAATCATGTATGAAGATTCAGTTGATTCTCATTATTTGCATATTCTACATTTGCCAATTTGCATGCTGGGAAAAGTGTATTGGGAGCTCCCAAATCAATCCCTGTTGCTCACTTGTGGCTCTGTGACTACAATCAAGCCAAACTGGTTGCCATCTAGTCAATCTCAACTCATCATCAGTCATAGATGTCAGAGTTGAATATTTTTGGCGACTAATTATTTTTTTACTAACAGGTCACAAACCTTCTTTTCTGAGGCACCTCTGGGTAGACTGAAGCCCCAAATTTTTCTGTGAGCAATCAAACCAATTAGCTGTGTGTGCCAGGCATACACAGAGTGACAAAAATTGGGAGCCACTCACTCTGCACTTATCCAGCTAAGGTCAGAGTGATGCTGCATCTTCTTGCTTCAACTCTCACCTATGACGAATATCCTTTGAGCTGTCTATTTGGTGTCACAATTTTTGTATTTGGGGGCTTTCTGTGGCTGATTTCGCATTTAAAATGGCCCTTAAGCATGGGGCTAAGGTGCTGAGTCATGCTCCTCCATACAAAAAGGTGTGATGGACCTCAGTGCAGATGTTGGATAAACATCATTCCAGTGGGAGTTATAATTTCCATAAGTTCAATATTCCTAAGTCACCAAGTTTAGAGGGCATCTCCAAATTACCACAAATTGGAAGACTTTTATCTATTTGCTTTAGTTCAGCTTATCATTAGCAATATCTACTATGTAAACTATTTCAGTGAGCAATTTGCTTAGGTACTCATTTTCATGTGTTTTACTCACAGATGCTTATATGTATTGTTTCCAACCCTCAAAGATAGATATCAGATTTATAAAGCTAGTAATAAAAGGCAATGATAATAAACATAAAAAAGTGGTGTTCCTTTCACCTGAACTGAATTACAACAGAGTGGTTGGAACAGAACCCCATTGTAGGTTGGTGATTACCTGTCTTTAAAAAAAATGTTGTTAAATGAAAACAGATAAGAGCCAAGGTTATGTATTGATTGGTAGACAAAAATTTTTGACCAGAGGCCCACAGGAACCTAACTTCTCTATGTCCAATATTAGTAGTGGTTTAAGTCTTGACTAATTTAGTGTTTATGGTGATTTTATAGATCATACTGCACTTGTCTTACAGGGAAAACAACAACAACAAAGCCACTTACATAGTCATCAAACACATCACTAAATACAAATGCACACATATACTTGTATTTATATATGTGCTGGCCACTCAAAGAATTCAAGTTGGCAAAAGCATCTGGCATTGTTAGACTCATCATCCAGAATCCCCATCATCTAATATAGCATGTCCTTGGCTCCACATTTTCTTGAACCTAATTATCTCAAAATTATATGAAAGATTCAGAAATTCATTCGGATATTGTGAGTGAAATGCATGATCTCTAGGGGTTGAACACATCAAGATGTACTTTTAAAGTCAGAATGTGAAATACAGACTATTTTAGTGATTCTGTTTCTCTCTCCTTCCTTCTTCTCCCACTGCCATTGAGACAATTCTAACTTACAGTGACACAAGAGGACAACTAGAATTCCCTTTATGGGTTCTTGAAGTTGTATATCTTTATAGCAATAGAGAACCTCATTTTTCTCCTGCAGTATTGCTGCGGGTTTTGAATTGCTGACTTTTTAGTTAACAGCTCAATTCATAACCCATGAGCCCCCACTGTGCTCTTTTTTAATGATCTCATTTAGGGATGGGCCAATTTTTCGACTGAAGAGCCAATCATTTCTCTCACAACAATTTAAAAATTATTTGAGAGTCAGAAATATTGCCTTACCAACAAATGAAATCATCATTATCTGAATAATAATATTTACACATTCTCAATGTTACTTCAGACTTGCATGGATGTACCATAGGAGCCACAGAAGGCTCAAGAGATGCAGTTTGCCGACAACCCCTTATCTAGGTTATTTGATTAACCAGTTATTTTCTCAATTCTTGAGAGGCCAAGGTTTTGCCCCCAGCTCCTAAACTCCATCCCCTTAATGAACACTTAAAGCCACAGTGATGGGTGAGCTATTTATGACTTTTGTATGTTTTCTTCCTATTTAGTCATACACATACTGTGCTATCTGGAAGCCCTGTGACGTCAGGAGATAGTTGAATTTCAAAGAACACTCCCATGATCTGATTGACATACCATGACACGTGTTGTGAAAAAACCCACAAACAACCAAAACACTCTCAGTCTCCATCACTTGCTTGCTCTGGTTCCAGTATCAGATGCCACCTGCACAACCAAACAGCCCCTGCTGGCCTGCAGTATACATTAGCGAGATGTGAGGATACAGACTATATGTGAAGTAGGATTCACCGATGATATATAACTAGGTTTTTGGAGCCCAGACTCAATCTCTTGGAGTTTTGCCAAACTCAAAAAAGGGGGTGGGGGCATAATAACCTTTTGGGGGGCTAAGAATAATCATGTGAAATGTTCCCAGTGGGGTTACCACCTTATTAAGTACCCAATTGTGATCCCTGGCTGCTAGGGACTGCCTAACCACATGATGAATGCTTTGTGCAAGATCTATAAGAAGCGTGAGCAAAGTTAAAAGGACATGTTATCTGGAAACATAAATGCAGCTGAAGTTTAGCAGCTCCTCATGAAATCATGTCTTTAATTGTAATTAATTGGGCATTAAGACCCTTCCATAATACTGCAGACCGGTCATCACTATCTAATTTCATTTTTTCTGCATATTTATGTCTCTGTCTGTTCCAAAAGATCATAGAGAGAAAAGATACTACAAATTAAATGATACCTATTTTGTTTAAAGAATCAAATGTCAATTACAATGACCACCCTTCATAAGGAATACTCTTTCTTCTTCTTCTTTTTTAATAGTTTCACATCATTCTGCCAGAATAAGCTAGCTCTGCAGTCACTACAAAGGGTTAAAATACAGATGCTGTGAATGAAATGCATAATCCTTAAGACCTTAGAGCATTAAGACATATCTGCTCCTTAGGGTCCATCTTTGTCCATAATCAATTTCTTCCCTTGGAGAACATTAATTGTCTCTAATGATAGCTTTCCATCAATACATCCTTGATCTTAAAAGGCCTGTACAGCTTTTTCCTTTATTCAATCAAATCATCTCTACAATTGTGCCCCTTTAGTAAGATAATACCTTTTAAGCCTTGTATTTTAATATAAAAAATAAGAGGTAGCGGCAAATTCTAATGGAAGCGCTAACATTTGAGAACCAGGATGATGGCTTCCATTATCCTAAATAATGTTTGAAGATTACAGAAAGCACTGTGTTTCAAAAGGTGGAAACGAATCCACCACTTTCAAATTATTCCTTGTATAAAAATTGGTTTTGACATTATGATGCCCCCCTCCACCCATGATGGCACTGTGTATTTAAATATTTGAGTATGAAAGATCATTTTTCAGCTTTGGAAAAGGCAAATAATTACTATTTATAAGGACAAAATGCTGAATAATGCAAGGAACTGACAACTTTAAACACCAAAGACCTTTATTTTCTTATATTCCTGTTAAGTCATTCCTTCCTCCATCACGCAAATCACTACACTTGGTCGTAGTTACGAAATTGATTTAATTTCATGATGACTACATAAATATTTTTCAATCCCTTCATCACCTGGCATGCTTTCTCTGCCCGTTTGCCCTTCCCAGATAGACTTTGTCAAGGATTGTAAATTCTCCTTCTTTTAGAGGGGGTGGGGTGGAGTGGGGTGATGGTGTCAATCTACTGATTCAATTCCGTTCAGAGGGAGGATTTCTCTCCCACGGCTTTTTCTAGGCTATGCAGGAGAAATCCGGGTCCCTGTCCATTACCTGACAACTGCTTCCACAGAGAGGGCCCCCATATTTGCAATGAGGACGAAACCTAGGGAAGAAACATGGACAGGACAAAAGCCCTCCGTCCTTTTTGACTTCTTTTTTGGGTGATTCCTGTATTCAGGAGGATGTAAAAAAGCCTGTCTGGGCTGCATATAAAGTTTCACTCTGCTCATGGCAAGGTTAGAAAGTCTCTTGACTAGAAGCCATGACTTCCCCGTGTGCTTCTCTCCTACAGAAAGTCTGCCGATGCGCTAGGAGAGAGCTGAAGAAACCCTGTGGAATGTAATTAACTGCAAAGCCCAGGTGATTATAAAAAAATGATTAAAAAGAAAATAGCATGCACAACACACAAAAAGAACTTATTCACTTAAAAAAATGCAGGGGCACAGGAGGCAAACAGCGAAATTACTGATTTGTTTGGGGTGCCAATAGCACTGTGGATAATTCCGGATGCTAAACATATGTCATGAATGAAAATAGAAGCAGTATTTCATAAATAAATGGGTTGCAAAAGGAATACTAAAAGAAAAATTAGAATTCTGTATTGGAGGGGGCAGGGAGGATGTATATGTAGGTAGATAATATTACCCTAACAAATATCAAGCCTAAACAACATACACACACAAGTGAGACCAGTTAACAACCAAGATAAGCGATGAAAATTGCCACTGAAGCAGATCAACTTTATTCAATGCCCTGATAAGCACCTATTTGCTCTCTCCCATCATGCTTTCCCAGTATTTATAAATTATCATTTAATTATGCTGGCAAGTGGTAATTGTCAAATAAAACTCAGATAGGCATAAGCCCTCAGGCTGCACATGACAGAAAAATATCTGTTAAAGCTGGGCTGATTCACACGCTTAGGAAATAATTTCCTTTCTTCTTTTTATCCTTGCCAACAAATTATATGAACTGGCACTTTGTGCTTTGTAGGCATTTTGAAGCCTATGCAGATTACAGAAAAGAAAAATTAGTTGTTTCAGTATCTACCATTCCTAAATTATTCTGCTGATTTAAGGCACCACGTACTGAGAGAACAAAAGAGTGCCAAAGATCAAGAAATCCAAACCTTCCAATACTCAGAGTTTATGCCCAGGGTCACTTTCAATTGAGGAAATCAAGATTTGGAGAATTATTTTACATATTGTATAATGGATTTACATAAAGTAGGAATTGGAACATGACATTCATCCCATTAGGAGAGATACAGAAATCTCTTTCTCCTTAAGTCTCTTATGATGTAGGCTTAATTAGAACCCATCCACCCCACCTCTTTTGTAGGGAGTATTATACTTTTCTTTTTTACCTTGTGAGTTGCAGCACTTTGGCTGTGGAACATAAACACAAATAAAGGATTATAATGCATACAAAAAGATAAGTTGAACACCAAGAGGCAATTTAATTTATATCTAATATTTAGACAGAATGCTGCATTTCAGTTACATATGTAGAGCCACCTGTGAATTACTTTCGCTTGCATGGCTAAGCAGAGGAGATAAAGAAATAGGTGTGTGTGTATGTGTGTGTGTGTGTTTTCTCCTTGCTTGAGAAAGAGGCTGTAAAACTGATTGCCCAACATTTTTTAAAGTTCTTTTTTAATGGAGAAGAATTTAGGCAATCTCAAGGTGCACTAATATCACCTCTCTCTCCTTTTCACCCACTCTGCTTTCGGCACCCAAAGGTGCCGTGCTCCCTCCAGCCTGAGAGTCTTCACACCTTTTCCCACTGCCTAGAAAGCTCGTTTCCTATTTCAACCCTACTCCCTTCTTCACCTCCACCTCCTCATCCAGCTACTTGTTCTACAGCTCCCAATTCAAACATGATTCCTTTAGAAGACCCTTCTCCAGGAATCATCAGCCACATGCCCAGACACGACTACATCATGTGGTTATATACCCCTTAGCCCTTATCACCTCTTAGGAGGAAGACTACCTATCAGATAGGTCAAATTATGTGTCAGGCTACTACGATCTGCTGCAACAAAACCTCATGTTGACCTTATGCAGGAAGATGCTAAGGTAAGTAACCATTAGAAAATGTGCCTTAGGTTATGGAGCTAGAACCCACGTTTATGATTATGGAGCTTCACCCAGCGGTGAAGCCAGGACCCACGTCATGTCTAGACAAGAGTGCATGCTCTTAATCTTGGTTTCTTTATGTCTTATTTATTTGCACTTTTTAAAGCCAATATTTGCTCTCACTCTCCTCCCAATAAACTGCCAGTGTCATGAGGACACTGATCAGGTCTACTTTGTTCAGTGACTAGGAAGTGAAGAGGATTCACTCATTAATCATTGAACCAATGACTGGGCACACAGCTCAAAATGTCTTTGGATTCTGCACCTCCCAGCTCTCTCAGCTGCTCACTCAATTCCTCCACATGTAGAGTCTAGTAGAACAGTGACTCTAGAGACACAGGGTGACCTGGCAAATAGAACCTCATAGGACTTCACTCCGGTGAGTAAAGTACAGTTCCTATATTTGCAGTGTTTATTTCATCGTACCACAGAACAGAAGCCAATAAAACCATTTTTTACATGAATAACAACTCGGTGGCTCTGATGACATGCTCCACCCCTAGTTTCTGAGTTGTTCCTCCCCATTCACACACTGCTTGCCCCATACATTTCTTCTCTGGTGTAGCATGGAGCGCTGATAGAACAGGAATTACTCATTGCGCTTCTACTCCCAAGTCAGCGTATCTCAAGCACCAGTCACTGGTTAGGAATAAACGCTGATTGTCTACTTCTGTCAAGAGTTGCACTCTCTGAGACTCACAACAGCTCTATCCAGCCCTAGGGAGTTGCTGAGCATTGGCCTCCACTTGACGCCAAGGAGTTGCTGTCCAGTGGAATCGGCATAGTAAGCTGCAGAGTGCCTTCCCCTCACAGGCCAGCAGTTGAGAACCACCAACTGTTCTGGGGAAGAAAGGTGAGACTTTCTGTTCTTGTCAAGGGCTACAGCCTCAGAAACCCACAGGAGAAGTCCTACTCTGTCCTGGAGGGATGCTATGAGTTCTAATGGACTCTATAGTGTGCCCCCCCCCCAACATTTTGAGCTGCTATTATCAATGTGATACTATATAGCTAGTTCTTCTAATAGCACATTGCACTAGGGATCCTCATATATTAAGCACATATTCCATTTTCTCTTACTTCTCTCTGTCTCTGTTGCTCCCAGCAAAGAGAGAATAATTGTTGGAGCTTGAATGGATGTTTGCAGGCTTTTATAATGAACTAGGTGGTAAAAGAGAAGCACTAAACACAACATTAGACAAATTAGCAGAGATACCTCCCAAAACCATGTTCCTCAAACAAGAAACCAGATCCCATCAGGTGGGTTGTGCACAATGGCATTGTTATTTTTTTTGTTTTGGGGGCATCACTGCCCTCTGGCGGTGGGAGTAGGAAGCCCAGCCTTGCTGCTAGATTTGAACCTCTAACTCAGTGGTCCGCAGTCCTGAGTACAACCACTACGCCACCGGGATGCAGCCCTGGCACTGTTATTTTTTAATATAAAGACTTCAGCTCCCAAAAGCAAACTGTTTTAAGTGTCATTGACCCTTTAAAATATTTTACCTCTATAAAGAATAATGTTCTCCTCACAAATGTTTTCTCTACAGATTGAGAGTATATCGAGGCTACCAGCATGTATTTTACCACAGGATCAAAGACATACTGTTCTGAAAGCAGAGAACCAATGGTTCATTTGGCATATTATACAGCCATAACACATGCTGCAACCCAAGCACAATCTGTGTTTTATTAATACTTATTCACAGTCAACAAGAGTGATAACAAGGTTTTATCAAAGTGTCTAACTCACATCTCAATATGCAGGCTATGATTGAATAATCCAATTCTTTGTACCTGAGAATGAACAGGCCTCATTTGCAAGCTTAGCCATTCTCCCGTTTTCCTTTGTCTGCACATACTCGTAGAGCACTTTGGTCCATGATGTGTGCTATTCAGTATCTGACACAATTTCCCTTTTACAAATAGAAACAAGCCCTTTTCAGTAAGCAGAATATAAAAACACAACCAGACGACCACCTGAGAAACATCATTTAATCTCATTTCAGACCTCCTTCTAAATCAGAGATGATCCCACTATGACAAGTAGCAACTGAGGTCTTAAAAGCATTCATGCATGTGTCTAAGCACAGCTATTGGTCTCACCTCATTATGAGCAAAGAAGGATGAAGAAAATTGAAGAATCAAAGAAACACTTAGTCCAAAGGACCCATGGATAACACCAACCACAGCCCCCAAGGACAGGTCACTTTGCTCTAAGTGAAAGTACAAAGACATGGTTTATCTAGAAGGGTAATGCATATAAACCCAGCAACCCCTCGCATAGTAAATATTTCTTTTTAAATATAAAGTTCCAATAATAATAAAGAAGAGCTTCTCTCTCCACTTTCTGTGCTATGGCTAACAGATGATATTTTGGATGAAACACACACTGTGAAAGTGGGTTGTATTTCAGGAATATTTTGAGAATGAGGAAAGTATAGTGAGTTAATAATTAAGTATAGTTAACATATGCTAGGTTCTGCATACTGACCATGGACATGTCAAAATGTACTAATTCTGTTCTATGAGGCAAAGGCTTCTGAAAACCCATCAATGTAATTCCTGCCTGTTTTGTAATAAAGAAAGTTAATAGATTATTATGAACTATCAAATAAGTATTAGGGAGATTGTGTAAGAGAACACACTACCTAAAATGAGAGACAGCAAATCCACAGACATTTTCACATACTTTCCTAACCAATATTCTGTACATTTATTGATGTTATTAAACACTGAAACTACATAATGTGAAGCAAATATTATTTCTCAGTTAACTATAAAAATCTTCAATATGTTATCATTTGTAAAAATTGAGACAAATAAATGCTTATTGGTTAGTTGCAGAATGAGAAAATATTGTGATGTTGCCCAATAGAAATATAACGTGAGGGCTGAGCCACGGTGACGTAAGAGGTTGAGCATGGAACTGCGGCCCGCGGGCTTGGCTGTTCAAATCCAGCGGTGGCTCTCAGGAGCAGGACTGGGTAGCTCCCACGACCACCAGAGGGCAGTGATGCCCCCCCAAAAACAAAACAAAACAAATATATAACGTGAAACCACATTATTGATTTGTTAGTGTTCTAGTAGCTACCATTAAAAATTAAAAAGAAACAGATGAATGATTATAATAATATCTATAAATGTATTACTATCTAATGTATACAATGTTCTTTCAGTTTTGGACCAAGTATTCCAAATCGAGTGTTTATTTTATATTTTCAGCACACTTTAAATTAGACATAGCTCAATAAATGCTCAATAGCCACACGTGGTTACAATATAGACGACATGAACAAGACACACCCTATTAATTGTAATGGTGTTCTGGTGTCGTTTTGAATTAAAGCTAAAGATATAAGTAGAATGCACATTTTAATACATAAAATAAACTCTTTGAGTTTATGCTAGAGGTTGTGCTTGGTTTGCATGCTATGAGAAAGAGAGAGAAAAAGAAAGGCATAGCAAGACAGAACCTCATAATTCTCTATGCTACATTTGAATTGTTTAGCAAGTCTACCAAGAGTGGCTGGCAGTGTTTGTCAGCAAGGCTATGAAGTTTTCAAAAAGTTTGATAACTATCCTTAGAAATTAAGATAAACATAGAAAAATATGTGGTAAGTTTTCATTGAACCTCTGAGGGTGAGTGGAAGTCTAAGTCTATACTTGTTCTTCTGTTTTGGCTTAAACTGTAGGACGCCTCCTATGATATTCCATTAAAGCGCTTAACCCGCCAGTTTTATGATGCTGTAACTATTCCTGGCTTCTCACTCCCCTCTTAGTCCTACCCCTTATCAGTTATAAAATCTTGCCACTCTTGCCTCCAAAATGGATCTCATTTTGATGCCTAGCTATACACTCTCAAAGACTTTAGTACAACCTTCTTTATTTGACCATTCTTGGATTGGGGCCACTCACAGCCCTTCCTGTCTTCAATGCAGACAGTCTTGTGCTGTCAGGGATATCCCACTTAAAAAAAAGTGTTTTAGAAAATGTTACACCTTTTTCTACCATTTTTGAATAGCCCTCAATATACATGGGATATAGTCCCAACACCTCAATATGGTTATTAAGATCCTCCAGGATGTAAAACCAATATCCCTACCTCAAAATACTACCGATGATCTATTCTTGTGTTGTGCATCTTAGTCTATTTGAATTCACAATGAGCCCATGTAATAGGGTCCAATTGGGTGGTCTAAAACCTTCAACTTTTCTGTGAGTGGCTGATGATTTTATCTTGGCCCATCAAGGTCTTTACTTATTACCTGAATTTTAAACTGAAATTCACTGTTCCATAATATAATGACCTTTCCTACTTCGAGGCTGTTTTCTATTCTGAAATGCCTTCCAAATCAGTTCTGAATCCTATTTCACTTGAATATAACTTCCCTATCCCTTTCTTCATAATAACTGCAGCAAATGTTTTACCAGTGTATACCAAATGCTGTGTTAAATAATAAGTTTTTCTCAAAAAAAATCTCTTAAATCTGGAAGTAATATAATTTAACATGAGAAATGCTATAAAATATGTACAATGTGTTATTGAAAGATCACAGGAACAAAAATTCTATTTGACTGGAAGGAGAGCAGAGGAGAGTTTATGGAGAAGGTGGCATTTCAGCAGAGTATTGAAATATTAGTATTACTTTGCCAAGTTGATAAAGAGAAGGTGAAGCATATGGGTGGTAAAAATGACTGCCCAAAGGGCACGAAAGCATAAAAAATTAGTGTGGACAAAAGTTCCATACTATGAAAGGATACATAATATCCAAAGTAGTTAATAATAACCAGTATGGCATGAAGACTGATCCATCAGTCTGGGCAATGGTCTTATCTGTTCACACAAGTTGAATATTACCATAGAAAAAAATTATAATATGCTTGCCAGAAAGGCTGTTGCAGGAAAGAAGGGCCAATACAAGACCATGTTAATGATCTGAACTTACTCTTAAAGGCAAGAGAGAACTGATGGAAGATTTTTGATGAGTGAAAGCCTGCTAATCAATTACACTTTAAAAAGCTAATCAGGCAACTGAACAAAGAATAGCTTGAAACAGAAAGAAATTAAATCAATGTGAGGATCATGTAAATGAATTTTGGGCCCCCAATGTCATCTGTAGCCTTCTGTAAACCGGATGCTGAGACTTTAAGCTCTGGTACTACTTCCCACTTTGGATGTTATTTTACAATCCGTGGGTCTCACAGTATGATTTGCTTCTTTTCATGTGGACTTAGTTGATGCCTCCCTCAGATGGCTGCTTATTTGAAAGCAAGCCTTTAAAATGCCAGGCCCTATTCTTTCTGATAGGCAGGCACCATCTAGCTTCTTCACTGCTTTCCCTTGCCATCAGACAGAGATCATCATAAAGCTGACTATGGCAGATACGGTTAGGTCAAAATGTAACGCCTTAGCATTAATCTCCCTTTTGACTTATTCTAGAATTGCTTGGACTTTTAGTACTTTCTGCTTTCCTTCCGATGGGAGGTTTTTCTCTGATTTGTTGTGTCATTGTTGTGGTTCTGTTTGTTGGTTTCCTATTTGTTTGGAATGATTTTCTGTAGATGATCTCCAGGATAGGCTAATCTATAGAGACAATAACTGGATTACCTAGGCACAATGAATGGAGAAGTTGAGGGAAAATGGGGAGCTAACAATGACTTCTAGAAGACATGTTCTGAAATTAATTGTGGTGATGATTGCACAACTCTTCCTAATATAATTGAATGATTATATTTTGTGTTATGTGAATTATATAGCAATAAAACTATTTTTTAAAAAAGAGAGAAAGAAACAAATACTGTGACAATAGGAGGATGACTTCAATAGTAAGAAGAGATCATAAAAGTTGAATTAGAAGTATGGGTGTGAAAGTAGAGAAAAAGATCAGATTTGAGACACATCTGGGACATAAAATTGGCAGAAATTGATAAGTAATTGAATATGAGATATGAGGTAAATATAGACTAATAAAATATCTGGATTTTCTAATTTGGAAAATTGGGTGCATGGCGAGGCTACCACATGGATGTTGTTGTGAGGTGCAGCTCAGGCAGTTTTCACTTACAGAAGTCTGGGAACAGCAGAATGAAATGGCTTTGTCTTGAAAAATACTCATGATCCTTGCTATATTTGAGTCCATTGTTGCAGCCACGGTGTCACTCCATCTAATTGAAGAATTAGGTGGGCATGTGTTAGGGGAGATAATCAGTATGCTAGATAGTGAATATTTTTTTTCCCCACAGGCCTAAGATTCACAATACTGCCTCTACCTGGTGACTTAATAACCCCTGCTCACACAGAATCTGGGTCCCCCTCTGATATTCTGGAGCAGGGAAAATAGCTCTGAGGTGTGTGCAGGCAGAGAGATAGTTTCTTTTCTCCCACATCGTGTTGGGGGTGTTGATCATTGCCTGGCGCTCCTTAGGGACTTTGCAGCTATTCTCAAAAGTGGGGTTTTAAAGGTGCACTTTCCTCCTCCCCCACAAAAACAAGGGTGCATCTTATTGTTCAAAGGTGTGGTACTCCAGGACATGTTAGTATACTGGTACTAATTGGTTCAGAATATTTTTTTCTTGCTCTCTTACTCTAAAAACTGGGTGTGTCTTATGATTCAAAAAAAAAAGGTAGTAGTTTTGACCTTTGATTTTTTTGGTTTGCTTGTTTAGTTAAAATCTGCCAGTCACCTCTGATTATTCTGGATAATCAGAATTGTTTTGTTCCCAGAGGCAAATATATATTTAAAAATAACACTATGTCTCAAAAACAATAGGGAATTTCTGCACACATCTCAATCAACTGGAATGAATGCAGATTTGGACCCAAAGGAGTCTTAAAGGAAGAGAAAACTCTGGAGCCTCCCATGAGAGAGATGAGGGGAATGGTCTCCAGCTGCTTTAAGAAACTGGAGTTAAACATGGATAGACATACTTAATAGACAAAAAGAAGAAACTCTGCAGGAACTCAGGAAGTCACGACAAAACCATCCAGAAAATATAAATGGAAAACTAGAAATATTTCAGCAACTCCAAATAGAACAGCAACCTAAATAGAATCTGAAAAGGCAAACACTAAAATATTAGAACTGAATAACACTTTGAAAGAACAAAATTGAAGGGATGAAGTAATTAAAACAAAAGATGGTGATCTCAAAGACAAATATCTCAAAATCAAAATAGATGATGACCAGGTTATTTTTTAAAAAGCAAAGAATGCTAAAGAAAAGCCTTACAAGTCTATGACACCATCAAAAGGAACAATGTATGCTTGAGAAAATCCCTGATCAGAAATGTAGTATACACTACTGAGAAAATATTAGTTGAAAAAGCTCTAAAGGAGAATTTCCCTAATATTATGAAAGAAAACAAAATAACTATGTAAGAAATCCAGAGAACTCCAAACACACTTGATTTCAAAAGCAAATTACTAAGACACTTTATAGCCAAACGTTCTAGCAACAAAGAAAAGGAAATAATCCTGAGAGAAACACAGGAAAAAAGAACAATTATATATAAAGACCAACCAGTCAGTATACGTTCAAATTTTACTATCAAACAATGCAGACCAGAAGTCAGTGAATTGGCATATACAAATTTTTAAAAGGGAAAGACTACCATCCAAGAACTTTTAAAATCATAATATTGGGGGCTCATACAGCTCTTCTCCCAATCCAGACATCCTTCCATTGTGTCAAATACTTTTGTATATGTTTTCATCATCGTTTTAAAAACATTTTCTTTCTACTTGAGCCCTTTGCATCACCTCCTCCCCCACCCAATGGATCCTTGATAATATATATACACATATATATTCATTTCTTATATTGACTGATGTGTCCCTTCACCCACTTGTGTTGTCCATACAAAAATTCTATATCCAGTAAAATTATCTCTCAAATGAAGGAGAAATAAAAACATTTCAGATAAGCAAAAGCTATGAGGAGTTGTAAGAATAAGACTGCCTTTACAAAAATATTAAAAGAAGTATTTTGGACACAGAATTAACAAAAGCAACAGCGACAATCTAAAACTACCATAAATACCATAGAATATATAATTATGGAAAAATGCTATATAAGTTATACATAAAGTGAAAACAACAATATGAATCAAATAAGAAATCACAGATGACATTTCTGCAATGAAACAACATCTATATCCCAATCATAATCATAATTAATGCTCAAACAGATAAGATACCTACTCATTCACAAAAGACATGAAATTTTTGCATTGGGGTAAAATAGAAAAAGATAAACAATCCTCAAGTGTTAAAAAATCAACAACAAAAAAAGGAAAATAACAGAAAAATGTCAAGCAGTAAGAAAAAAACAAATACAAATATTGACTCAAAAACCCTATAAACAAAAGTAATGAAACACAAAAAATTATCGTAAACACTAAAACTAATAACACCATTAAAATGTATAGTAAAATGACAGCAGTAAAACAATACCTACCCATAGCAATCTTGAAAGTAAGTGACCTTAATTCACAAGTTAAATATAAATACCAGTACAATGGATGATAAACACAAGCCTATAACATGCAGCTTAAAAAGAAAATACCTTTGATATACAAACATTGACTGAAAATTAAAAGAAGGAAAACATCCAAGGTAACAGTAGTCTGATAAAAAAGTAGAAGCAATATTAACCTGTGATGAAAAAGACTACAAAATAAAAAACATAATGAGAGGCAAAAGAGGGTCATTATATATCACAAAAGTTTCAATTGAGCAGGAAATTATAGCCATAATTAATATATATGTACCAAGTGAAAAACCTTCAAACTAACTGAAACACAAAAATCAAATTCTTATTGAAATGAAGATGCAACTATATGATAATAAATTAATACTAAGAGACTTCAATATACCATTTTTGAGAAAAGATCTATTAACTACAAAGAAAATCACAGATAAAGAAGAACTAAACAACCAATAAATCAACTTGATCTCTTTGACGTATACAGAACACTTCGCACACACATAAGTCACATTTCAATGTTTTTCTAGTGTACATAGAATGTACTCCAGAAAAGATGACATTTTGGGTCATGAAGCATCAATAAATATTATAAAAATCAAGACATTGCAAGCCATTTATTTTTTTAGAGAATAATACTATAAAATTAGAAAGCAATCATGGGACAATTAACCCACTCTACCCCCAAAATCAAATGCACAGAAACTCAACAACTCTTTACTCAAACACTACTGAGCAATTAAAGAAATAAAGAACACAATGAAACAAACCTTCCTTGAATGAAAATCCAGCATATCAAAATCTCTGGGACATTAGAAAAGCAGTAGTAAGTGGTTTATAGCAATAAATGCACACTTCAAAACAGAAGAGAGAATTTTTAAAACTCCTTAACACATCAACCACAAAAATTGGAATAAGGCCAGCAAAATAAATCCTTGAATACTACAATAAAAGAAATCCTAAAAAATTAGAGAAGAAATAAATGAATCAGGAAAAAACTATTAAAAATCAATGAGAAGTTGACTTTTTTAAAAGAATAAAAAATTGATAAACCACTGGAAGACCTAACCAAAAAAATGGAGAAAAAGTAAACACTACAAATAATAAATGAAATGGGTGACACATTAAAACAGAACCAACTGGTATTTTATATTTTTAATCACACAGTATTTTGAAAAATTTTATTCCAACAAATTTGAAAATGTAGCATGTTACCTTATAACATTATGCATTACCTTCCTGTGATGGGTAGGTTTGTTATGCCAACATGGTCACAGAAGATTGGTGGGTCTGTTGTGATGGCACGGCCAATGAACACACGGGATGAATTGAAGGGCAGAGAAAGGAACGGCTCGGCTAGTCTCACCCTCGCTCTTGCTTCCGGATCTTAGGACCAGAGAGCTGCCTTGTTCGTCCTGTGCCTCAACCTCCAACCAACACTACCCGTGGGACACCTAATCGTGAACTGTGTTGCTGTGAGTTGAGGATCTTTCAAGCCCTACTTCGCCACGCTCCTGGGATATACATCTCTTGAGCTGGGGACTGTTGGACTCTGTCATCTGGCTGACTGTTGGCGACCTGCTCTGCTGTTTGCTGTCTGTGACCAGATAGCCTGAATTGCTCTATAGAGGACTACTCAGTGGCCCTCAAGACTGGAAGGACTGCCAGTCTTCTAGCTGTCTCATGCAAGTGAGCTGCACCGAGCAATCTGTACTGCTTTATAGATAGTTAACTGTTTCTTTCTTTTCTTATATACCTTTCTCTCTATATATAAATATATAAAAAAGAATTATTAGTGTCCTGATTTTTATTTCTCTAAGAGAACCCTGCCTGACATACTCCCCAAATTAACAGATTGATCTCAAAGAAGCCCAACAACCTATAGCATGAGAAGAAATAAATGTGGCCATTAAAAACCTTCTGACATCAAAGGTTTAGAACCAGATGGATTTGCCAGGGAATTCTACTAAGCATTTAGAAAAGAGTTAAAACCAAGCTTAAGTGAACTATTTCACAATATAGAAACAGACATGATACTATGAAACTCATTTTTTTCTTACTTTTATTGGGGGGGGGTTACATCTCTTATAACTATCTCTTATATTCTTCCACTGTGCTGAACAAATTTGCACATATACCACATCATCATTTTCAAAGCATTCTCTTCCCACTTGAGCCCCTGATATTTATTCCCCATTTCTTCCCCCTCATTCCTCCACCCATCCTCCCTTATGAATCCTTGACAAGTTATAGATTGTTTCATATCTTACATCTTCCACCATTATACCACCCCCCTTTCCCATTATTCTCCCACCTGGAAGGGGGTTATAGATGTATCCTTGGGATCAATTTACCATTTCTTCCCCCACCCTTCCCTAATTCTCCTGGTATCTCTACTGTCATTGTTGGACCTGAGGAGCTTATCTATCCTGGATTCACTATCTTCCCTGTGACCTGTGACCCCTCTGTGAGAGGGTGTCCAATTGTCTACCGATGGGCATTGATCTCCACTCTACATCCGCCTCTCTCACATTGGGTATGATTTTGTGCTGGGTTCTAGATGCATGATACCTGATTCCATCAACACCTCATGATCACACAGGCTGGTGTGATTCTTCCATGTGGGTTTTGTTGTCTCTCAGCTAGATGACTGCTTGATTATCTTCAAACCTTTAACACTCCAGATATTATATCTTTTGATAGCAGGGCACCATCAGCTTTCTTCACCACATTTGTTTATGCCCCCATTTTATCTTCCATGATCATGTCGGGAAGATGAGCATCACAGAACAAATTTTCTTTGTATTGAGGGAGTACTTGAGTTGAGGTCCAATGTGCATCTGCAAACTAAATTCTTAACATATAGATGTGAGAACAGAGCTCTATTTCCCTCTCACTATACATAGGTTTACATATGTGCATGCCTATATTTAGGCTTCCATCAATGTCCTTTGCCTCCTGGTTCTTTCCTCTATTTCCTTTTTTTACTTCCTCTTGTTCCACCATCATGTTCAGCCTTCATTCAAGTTTAATAATTCCTCACTACTACATTGCCCTTGCTTGAGCCCCACTAGGCTCCCTCCACCCTTCCTTCCACTGATTTTACTTCACTTGTTGTTGCCTTGTCCCTGAGTTGATTTTCCCTCCCCTTTTCCCATATGCACCCAGAACTACTAGTCCTGTTCTTTACATCTCCAAATTATTTTTTCTGCATATGCTATCTAGACAGATATGCAGATACATTAATAACTACAATAACAAGACAAAGCCAAATAAAACAACAAAGGAGATCAAAACCAACAGAACAATAACAACAAAAGCAGAAATCAACAGAATAACA
>PVJH01009016.1:0-81398 GCA_004026705.1 Nesogale talazaci
GAGATTTGATAATCCAGGATGTTGTGCAAATTGCGTGGATTAGTCTTCCTTTAGATGCAGGGGTCCTCAAGCTATGGCCCTCAGGCCACATGTCACCTACTGAGGACATTTATCTGGCCTGCTGGGTGTTTTTTGCCACCACTGCTGTCCTGCTTAGCAGCCAACTCATCCAGGGCCTGCAGTGAATTTGTTCATAGTTTTTTTTTTTTTTTAAACTATAGTCCGGCCCTTCAATGGTCTGAGGGACAGTGAACTGGCCCCCTGGTTAAAAAGTCTGAGACCCCTGCTTTAGAGATGTAGCCTTACAATCCCCCTTCATCCCCACCCCCCACAGGTCCCCAAATTGGACTAGCTCCGGTACTAGGTGGGTCATACTTCTTTTTAAAGCTTTTTTTATTTCTTTAATTTAAAGAGAACACTGATTAAATATTAAATGGAACAAAGAAATTTCTGAGACATTTCATCTGGATGAGGGAGACCAGAGGATTTTTTGAGATACTAAGTTTTAGAAAGGACATGTGAGGTCAAAGAAAACTATGACAAAAACATGATGGCCAGCAGATCAGTATACCATAGCTATATAACAATATGACTTATCTGATCTATATATATAATATACATCAATATAACAGATCGATATGACAGAACATTCCCCCAGAGTGGGAATGGGGGTCATGACTGGGGACATTTATAATGTTAGACAGTGAAACTTACACTATTGGTCCAGGGGCTCCCCTGAGGCTATCAGCACCTGACTCACTCATAACTCTGTGACCCCCACACACTACAGTGATCCTCATAAAAGCTGTCCCCTCCCCTGTAAAGATTAAACTGGAAATAACTGACACTGTGGATAGGCGTGTGCGCAGGAACAGTTGGTTTTATGAAGTCAGACACACCATTAAGGCATTGAGTCAAGCCATGTCAGGACTCCTCAACTCCACAACTCTTCTCCTTAACCTGACTGTTCACTCTTCTGCCACTGCCTCTCATCTCAGGCTAGACCAGAAGATAGCAAGTGCCCAGATGATAGAAACTTGTATTTCTGTTTCTGTCATTGATTTATTTATGTTTAAAAATCTTTTTGTTGTGTTGGCTGAAAATGCATATGGCTGATGTTTTTCATTTGACGATTCATATACAGTTTGTTTTATGTCATTGATGGCAGTCAATTCAAATAACGTAACATCATTTATCTCATCTCCTTTCGGTGTTACCTATTTCCCTTCCTATTTCTTTCTTAACCCTTCTGCCCTTTGGGCTTGGATGAAAGTTGCCCTTTGCACTCTGAATGATTGATTATTCTAAGGTGAGTAGGTTTTTTACTATCACTGTTTTTCCCCTTATCGGGGAATTGTTTTGCTGCAAATTGATCTGTGAGTGGGGCTCATTTTCAGGTCTGAAGAGTGACAAAAAGCCATAGTTTTGGGGAGTCCACCAGTCTTTTCTAACCAGCAAACCTGGTCTTGTTATGATTTTGAACTTCGTTTCGCCTTTCCATCTCATTCTGTCTAGATAGTTATTCTAATGTGATTCCTTTCAGAGCAGTTGGTAGTGGTAGCCGGGCACCATTTAGTTCTCCTGGTCTCAAGGTCATGAAGACAGATGTTCATGTGATCCATTGGACTAATTGTCCTCACATACCTGTTTGATTTTCCTAACTCTTCTTTTCTCCTTATGGGGAGAGACCAATAGATGCACCCTAGGTGGCTGTTTGTGAACTCACTACTCACCAAAGTAGGATGCAGCACATTATTATTATTTAAATCATTTTAATGGAGGCTCATACAACTCTTATCACAAGCCACACATATAGCCATTGTATGTCAAGCACATTAGTACATTTGTTGTCCTCATCATGCTCAAAGCATTTGTTTTCTACTTAAGCCCCTGGTATCAGCTCCTCATTTTTTCCTCTCTCTCCCTACTCCCCCTTCCTCATGAACCCTTGATAATGTATAAATTGTTATTATTTTGTCATATATTACTCTGTTCAATGTCTCCCTTCACCCACTTCCCCATTGTCCATACCCCAGGGAAGAGGTTAAATGTAGATCCTTACAATAAGTTCCCCCTTTGTACCCCACATTCCCTCCACCCTCCTGGTCTTGTCACTCTCATCATTGGTCCTCAAGGGATCATCTGGCCTGGAATCCCTATGTTTCTGGCTCCTATCTGTATCAGTGTACATCCTCTGGTCTAGCCGGATTTGTAAGGTAGAATTGGGATCATGATAGTGTTTGGGGGTGTGTGGGAGGAGAAAGCATTAAAGAACTAGAGGAAAGTTGTAGGTTTCATTGGTGCTATACTGCACCCTGACTGGCTCATCTCCTCCCGACAACCCTTCTGTAAGGGGATGTCCCATTATCTACAGATGGGCCTTGTGTCCACAATCTGTACTTCCCCTTAACTTGCAATCATGCAATTTTTAGTTATTTGATGCATGATTCCTGATCCCTTTGACACTTTGTGGCCACACAGGTTGCTGTGCTTCTTCCATGTGGGTTTTGTTACTTCTGAGCTAGATTGCCACTGTTTGCCTTCAAGCCTTTAAGAGCCCAGATGCTATATCTTTTGATAGCAGGACACCATCAGGTTTTTTCACTGCTTTTTTTTGGGGGGGGGCATCACTGCCCTCTGGTGGGAGTAGTAGGCCCAGCCTTGCTCCTGGAGAGCTGCTGCTGGATTTGAACCACCAACCCAGTGGGCTGCAGTCCCACAGACAACCACTACGCCACTGGGGCTCAGTGGTTCATTACTTTTGTTTCATTTTTGTTACCTTTCTTCTTTACTTTTGTTTATGCACACATTTGTCTCTAGCAATTGTGCCGGGAAGGTGAGCATCTTGGAATGCCAATTTAATAGAACAAAGTGTTCTTGCATTCAGGAAGTACTTGAGTGGAGACCCAATGTCCATTGCAGCACATTATTTTTATGAACTATGTTATGTTCATTGGCTATGTTGTCACCCCAAACTCTGGTTCTGATTCCCCAGACCCATTTCCTATAGTTTTTTGGTTATATCTTAGAAGTTTTAATAATATTTTCCCT
Source organism: Nesogale talazaci (assembly GCA_004026705.1). Classification (NCBI taxonomy): domain Eukaryota; kingdom Metazoa; phylum Chordata; class Mammalia; order Afrosoricida; family Tenrecidae; genus Nesogale; species Nesogale talazaci. The sequence goes on from PVJH01009016.1 coordinate 3,052, forward strand.
GTATGCTCCACCATATTCATGGATCTCTTTGCAGCAAAGAGATATTGTGTATTTGTAAAATATACAAATACAGATGTGCTTTGTCAAATTCTTGTATATTTGTGGGTGTACTCCCATTCTTCTTCCCACCTCCGTTTAGTCTGTTTGTCTGTTCATGCATCTCCTCACAGATCCCTGTTATTGCAGGGTTGTGTCTTGTGATGGTTAGGTTTCCTGTGCCACCATGGCACCTGTAAGACCATATGGGTGGGGTTTAACTTGTCATCAGGCACAGCTTGGTGACCTCATTTGGAGGTGTCACCAAGACAAATGGCTCACTGTGTGTGGATTTCTCTCTCTCGCTCTGTCTTCCCCTTCATGCCTGTGAGTCACATTGTGACCCGCGCCAGCCATCGCCATTTGATCAACAGAACTCTTCACCCCCGGTCTCTGATCTCCCTGCATTTTGTTTGCATCAATGCTCGTGGCGGTGTGAGTCTGAAGAAGGATTCTTGGACCAGTGTCAGACTTATGGACTAGCATTGGACCATAGACTCGAGTTAAACTGGCCTAGAACTACTTCTTGGTATAGAGTTCTCTCTTACACATACATGAGTGTCCCTAGATTTGTTTCTCTGGTCACTCCGGCCTAACACACGCATTATGTACTTACGCTCCTCTCACTGTCTCTCTCTGCTCCTCTGCTCTAACGATGGCAGTTCTACCCTGTCCAATAGAGTCACTGTGAGTCTGTATGGAGTCTGGATGGAAGTGGCTTATGTTTTATCTCAACATGACAGTGGCACCTTGGGGATGCGAGCCTATGTGTCTCTTCCCACTCAGGAGAAATCAACCGAACGTCACCAGGATTACCAAGTGTGGTTAAGCAGTAAGCTCTTCGTTCCTCCGAGTTCAGGCCTGCTTTTTGCTGGGAGTCTGTGTAGAGATGGATGGTTGCTCCTCTCTTTCTCTATCTTGCTCTACTTCCATCCCATTCACTCTGCTACCCTGGAGAGGGAAGGAGGGGGAATGTTCGGCACGGGGGCCCCTGGGTTAGTTGAGGCACAGCTGGCAGGTCCACAGGGCTTTCATGGGTGTTTGGTGGCTTTCCTAGAGACTCTCTGCCTGGATGTTCCTTGCCTACTTGTTTCCTCAATGTGGACACTGGTTACTGCCACTGGACATTTGTGACTCTTCCCTCAGGCCTACTCCTGGTGACCTACCCCTCTGAGGGGGTCACCTGTGTCCCTCCAGGGAGACAATTCAGACAAGCCAAGTATGATTCTCTTCCCGGGGTAGAAGGTCGAGGTTCTCCTGCAAAGAGTTACAGCCTTAGAAACGTCCACGGGCACTTCTACTGGACCTCTGGGAATGCTCTGCCTCAGAATCGACTTGATGGCAGTGAGTTTGCTTCTAGGGAGTGGGAAGTTAAGGAGCCCTGGCGGTTTAATGCTCCCCAGCTGTTAACTGAAAAGTCCGTTCTGTCGAAGGTCAAGTCTGTGGACTGATCCCTCTATGGCCTGAGTGGACTTCACAGCCATGAGTGTAAATACTTTTGCCCCAGCAAATTTGAGTCAGGCAGCCTCTTCCCTTCCTTGTTCTGTTTATTTGCTAACAGGGAGGGGACACACCTACCAGTCTCATCTTTCACACTTTAGGGTCCCATTGATTGCCAGTGATTCCAGTCTCCATGGATCAAGGACAAGATTGACAAGTGGCTCTTTTTCTGAGTCCTCCAGCTCACATAAGGTGGTGGGAGGAAGCACCCCCTTCTGCTTTTTCTGGCTCTCCAGAGGGCCCCCCTCCACCCCCAGGCCTTCTTTCTCACAAATGCTTTCATGTAAACCTCAACTCATTCCTTCTCAACTCATTCCCCAACGAAGTTGCTGTGTTTCCTGAGTTATTGGGGAAAACCAAGTTAATTTAATAAAATCACTTAAAGCAAATGCAGAACCCATGCGATTGGCCCTCCTAGAGTTAGCTGCATACTGACAGAGAAGAAACATCTACCTACGGAGGGGAGGACACCTCCAGCAAGAGAACTTCAGCAGAGGTTTTTTTTTTCTTGTAGAAACCCATGAGGCACGTTGAGTTTCTCTCTTCTGCGATGCCTCTGTAATTTGAAATAATCTTGGAAGACTTCTACTGATGATGAGTTGTCCTCAGTGTGAGAGTTTCTCTGTAAACTCGTAACCAGGATGGCATAAGTACCAACATGATACTCAGTTTGAAGAATATGCAGAAAAAACAAAGTCAAACCTTCGCTAGGTAATGAATTCCCTCAATTACTGCCTTTCCCTTCTTAACTGCTTCTACAAACGACCAGTAGGGAGCGCTGCAGGGCGAGTTTCGCAGAACTCCCCGAGCCCCACGCCAAACCCATGCAAGATTATTGGAACATGAAGTATGGAATATAATACACCTCTTTTAGCTACGATAGATTTTAGCTGCAATAATTGCTTGCTGAGAGATTGATTACCTGTAAATTTAAAATCCTAGTTGCTCTTGGGATGTGATTAGCCAAAGAAGGAAGCTTTGGCTTGAGGGGTGCAGGATGTGTTCTGATGAGAAGGGTGGGAAGCACTATGTCCTAGGAATTGTCCCCAGGAGAACGGTTCAGACTTGACCCACTTGGGACCACGATGCACTTGGATGGGGTACTGAAAGGAGGACTTGGCAGCCTTAGACAGGAGGCCGGGGGAGCCAGAGCAACACGCACGCAGAAGGTCGTGGAATCTCAGGATGCAGCTATCTTCTCTGAGGGTTTGCTGGATATTGACTGACTCTAAAGGCAGAGGCAAGTTTGCTGTAAAACCTCGTGAAAAGGGACAGATAGTTCTTTTTTTTTGTTGCTGAGGAAGGGAAAGTGAGTTACTGCTGGAGAGCAGGGAGGAAAGCACATCAGAGAGGTGAAGAGTCAAAGAGAATAATACAAACTTCCAACACAGTTTTTGAAAACCGAGGCTTTTTACCTAAAGCCAAGTCATTTTTATTTCTCCAGTCAGCGAATGCATCGACGTGATTTCAGATCAAAAGGTACTAGAGTATTGGTCCATTTCTCCTCTCTATGACTTCATAGAGCTAGCTTCAGCACAGACAAACGAGAGAGCCTTCTGGCATTCAGGTTGTAGTGTGTCTGTAACTTGGCAACGATTCTGCGTTCATCTCAAAGTCTGTTCTTGTACATTTTCTTAAACATGAGATACTATAAAATTTGATCCGTGGGCCAGTGCTTCTATGTGGCCTGAGATGACTATTTGAAAACAATTTCTGGGAGCAGATATACACCCATTCAATAAATTTTGTGTGTGTGGTTCATTGATGACTCTTTACACCTCTTCTGCCCCTTAAAGGTCTTGTCTGTGTTTTAGAGTCGCTGTCCATTTAGGGAAGTCTGGTGATGTTGTGGGTTGGCCATTGAGTTGCTAATCACAAGATCTTTAGTTCAAATCCACCAGCCTCTTCTTGGCAGGAAGATGAGACTGCCTGCTCTGGTAAAGGTTTAGCGTCTCAGAAATCTTCTACGGGGCCACTTGGAGCTGAAAATGGATCCCCACAGCAGCGTTGTCCATTTCATCTCAGTGATAAAATTCTTGAAAGTGTGTCCTGTTCAAGGCGAACTCTGTGTATTAAATAGGTTGAGCTGTTCAAGGCTTAACGGTTGTCTGCAGGGAATAGATTTGGGGGGAACTTCTTTTTTTTATTGTCTGTGGAAGGGTGTCTGAGATATTTTTTGCCCAGACAAGGGCTCATTAGATGTCCTCCCACAGGAAGGAGGAACCCACACTGTCTCTCCACAGCAGAATCTGGTTGCTGCTCTCGGGGGCTGCCATGGAGACGGTGCATTCACAGGAGTGATGAGGAGCCTGAACGATCTTTATATCCATACTCACTCCTACACTGTAAACCTCTACAAACCCATTGTGTCGCCTGCAGTCCACCGTCGCCCACTTCAGGTGTAGTTGAGTTGATAACCACGCATGGTGACCTCACACGTACCAGAGGAGCATTGTGCTTTCCAGGTTTTGATTGTTCCAAAGTCGACCCCTTGACCTTTCTTCTGGGCGGTCTCTGGGTGGACCCAAGGCACTGTTGGCTCTGTAGCTCATCATTGTAACCATTCGCATCAGCTTCAGTCCGAAACCATTTATAATCCTCACGAACCTTTGCTCATAACACAGTCTTGCTGAATAGATCCCAAGGAAAAGTCTAACCTTTATACTAGTCCTTTGCTTCCTAGATGGGTTTCAGCTTATTCCTTGACGAGATGAGGAAGCACGTGGGTAGCTAAGTTTTTGACTGGTTTTCAATTTTTTAAACTGCTGAACTCTAATATGAGAATGCCCTGGATAAAAGCAAAAAATGGTATGTTCCTTCGTCAGTTTTTCAGGATTTCTTGGCCAACAGTGTCCAGTGACACTCCTGATGTATCTCTCAGGAGTTGCTGTTCTGTGGAGAGCTGTAGGAAGAGAAACACTGACATCTTGAAGGTTCTTTGTCCACGCCTGTGGCATGGATATGATTATGATAATGACCAGCTATCATGACTCATGGTGGCGTAGGTTTTACTGAGGAACTACCATCCCACAGGTTCTACCGAAATAAGAAAATGGAAAAAGAATCTATCCAAAGGAAAGAGCCCATAGATTTAGAATATGAGAAGATGAAGGACTGTCAGAGCACAAGGAAGGGGCTGAGCCCCGGTGGCATAGTGCTTGAGGGCGGGACTGCGGCTCACTGGGCTGGCGGTTCAAATCCAGCAGCAGCTCTCCAGGAACAAGGCTGGGCCTACTACTCCCACCAGAGGGCAGTGTTGCCCCCCCCCAAAAAAAAAGAGAGGAAGAAAGAAAGGGAGAGAAACAGAAAGAAGAGAAAAAGCAAGCAAGCAAGCTGGCAAGAAGGAAAGGAAGGAGGTGAGGAAAGAGAAGATGATGATGTGATGTTCAGATTTATTCTATGAGCACCAGGTATCTCTGAGCCGAGCCTGAATGTGCAAGCTCGAGAGATGAAAAAGTTTGTGAAGAGCCTGCCAAGAGACGAAGAGGTGCTTGCAATGTATAAAGACTGCAACGCTTCAGATGTTGTTCTTCCCTCAGCCACATAAAGAACCCCATCTCCAGACCTCGGACCGGTTGGCAAGACTCTAAACACAATGTGGTTAAGTAGTCTGCTGGAAACACATTTCAATCTCCTTTCATTTTTGTTTGGATGCCGAAGCATGATGGAGGTGGGTATCTTTGACATGTTCTCGGTAGATTGCACCATCGACAGTTGACTAAGGACTTGGCACCCGTTGCCTGTTTGGGAACATCCCCTGTGTGTCTGTGGGGTCTGGAGGAATTTGGCTGTGGCAGGCGGACTTCAGCGGTGATTGAATCCTAAAAATCCTCTGGTCTAGAGCTTGTCGCTCTGGTTCATCAAAGACTCAGAGTTGGAGTTGGACGGACTGCACCGACTTTTAAGGAAAAGCTCTTCTGATAATGTGAATCACATTTTAAAGTTCCTGGTTGGCGTCTCCCCAGTCATAGGAAATTGTCTCTACGTCCGACTGAGGTCTCAGCCTTGGCAGTCTAAGTATTTAACCTCTTTTCAAAGGCGTGAAATATAAATAAATGCAATCAAGATTATGTGGGCTCATAACGTTAAGTAGTGTGCTCCCACTGCCATCCCTCCCTATGTCTATAAAGTTTATTGCTTCGGAGGTTGCAATTGCATTTTAATGTTAGTCACAAGAGGAAAAGAGATGTGGCGCGTGCGTGCGTGTGCAGACGTGTGCTGGAGAACAGGCAAAAAGAGTTATGGCCTCAGATTTTATTGGGGGTTTCAAGTTGATGAAGTTTAATGGGTCAAATAATCTGCCTCTCCCAACCCTTCATATTGGGTGAGATTCTGAGAGATGCCAGGCTTCTCATTTTCTGGAAAGATCTGAATTTTGTGGCTCCTTACTGTAGACATCCCAAACTGTTCCTTGTGATAGCTGCCATTTTCCAGTAGACGTTCAGCCCAAGAAGTGCCTCACCACAGTGCAAGACATTTCTGCAGCCTTTTGCTGGGAATGTGCTTGCACAGACTCGTAACAGGTAGCAGGAAAAGGCAGGAAATGAACCTTCCCTGAAAAGCCATAGTTGCCTCAATCAGTCTCTGAATTGAAGAAAGGAGGAGCTGAGAAAACCAAGGACCATGCATCTCCTAACCTGAGAAAGACTTTGCTTGTTGCTAGCTCCAGGGCAGGCAGATGCCATGTAAATCTCATCACACCCCTCACAAGGTCAGCCCAAGGCTGCTGCTAACATTGGGTTGGTGATATAATCTTTGTAAGGTTGGGAGAGAATAGTATTGTTGAAGATCCATAGCTCGTGTCTTTTCATTTGAGAAATCTTTTAGAATGGTCCCAACAATTTTGAATGGGCAGATCAACCACAGTGTGTGTGTGCATGCGTGTGTGTATTACTTATGTATCTAAACATTGACAAGTGGGAGATTGATACCCAGTTTGGTTGGTAAAGGATGACCCCCCCTGACCCCCCCACTCGATCCTTCGGAACAGTGGAAAGGCTTTTCTTAAAGTCAAAAAGTAGGGACATATTTGACACATTCAGATGAAATGAAGGACATGTAACCATTGAGGCAAAGAAGAGTGATAGGATCCTGCGGTAGGCTAGGTTGACTAGAGAAAGATCCAGTGGCACTTAAATCTGTCTGAGAGCTTTATGTCAAGAAGTAGGTATAGGTCAAGAAAATATCCCAGACAAGTCCAACTTAAGTCCGTAAGTGCAGTACCAGTCTATAAGTCCCTCTGGAGACTCACATAGTCACAAACAATGATGCAGCATGCAGCCTTGTTGCTTGTGGGTGGGTTCAGAGTTGTGTCGCTCCAATGTCAGTAGATGCGTCATCGCAGGGCTCTGGCAGCCATCAGGTCCAGCCAGCAGGAAGGTGAAGGCAGAGAAAGGGGAGAAGTTCCCTGAGCCCTCCATATGAGAAGGTCACGCCCACATGGAGGCACTATCAAGCTGTGACCTGATTGGCAGGTTGAATACCACCCCTGCCTTTTCTGTATCTTCAGGTTGACATGAAATTATGTAACTACCACAAGTATTACAGCAGTCACAGACTGCTGGCAGGTACCGCAGACTGGAAGAAAGTAGGACTGATTTTACCCCGAAAGTTTCTGAAAAGATGGTCCTGCTGATGAGTTGATTATGACCTATGAACATTGATTTTTGAGTGAATAAGTTTCTATGGTTCTAAGTCAGCAAGTCTCTGTCATCTGTTACAAGAACCGCATGAAACTCATACTCAGAAGGGAGTGCGAAGGAGGCCACAGATACGCCTTGAGGTCCTCTGCATGATGCCAGGGATGAGGATGAGGAAAAGTGGAGAGTGTGAAGAGGGACCAAAGAGCTAGAACAGGAGAGGATTTCCTCAGGGTCGTGGAGGAAGAGCACATTTGAAGAAGAGCAGACTGGCTAGTGGTGGCGGTGGTGACCGCAGCAGAGAAGTCACATAAGGTAAGACCCTCATGAACGGCAGGAATTGGATTGGGCTTCTCTATGTGGACATAAGGGATTTATTGAGTGTGTGTAATGAGATTTGTGGAGAGTCTGGTTGAAACTCCCTAGCCTCTACCCCACTCTAAGAACCCTCCCCCTGTCTAAATCCACACTACTCTGTTGACTCAACTCATTAAAATCATAGAATGACATCCTGTGAGGTGGAAGTCACCTCCTGGGCCGTTGACTCCAGCCCTTGCTTCATTGGAAAGGAGATCAAGGCCCAGGAAAGCCATCCTTTGCCCGAGGTCAAGTGGCAGATCTAAAACCTCCATTCACGTTTGCTCGCATGCTTCGGCCTCGATGCAACTCTTTTATGGTACTTTTTTATGTGTTGATAAGTTGCTTATTGATTCTGGTTGTGCAGTCCTTCTGGGCTTTGTAGCACTTCCAGGCCTGCTCCCCAGACTCTCATCCTTTTCCTTTGTTGTTGACTTTGTTTCTGATGTTGGCTGGTGGGTTTGGAGAGACCCTCTGTTTTACAGAGTAGAACTACTCCATGGGGGTTCTTTTCGGGCTGCATTCTTTACAGAAGCCAGACGTTCATCCCTCACCACCCAGGGTGCCACTGCGTGTTTGAACTGCCAACCTTCTGGTTATCAGTCGAGTGCAAACCCAGGGACCAAGGATCTTCCCTCATTTTCTTTGACTGAAGTCAGTCAGTCAGTCAGTCAGTCAATATCAGCTTCTCTTGCTTGCAAATTAGGAATCTAGGGGATACACAGAAACCTAAAAACGATGGTCTTAATTTCCTCTTAAACACACACACACACACACACACACACACACACAAACTCGCTCTACAAGGATCCCTTTATTTAGTTAGCTGATTAGGCTACTTAACAAAAAGACGATCTAAGAGCCATCTAAATCCCTTGCCCTCACCTCCTTCTGAATCTTTGTTGGCTCCCATGATCCTTTTAGAGCAAACCTGTCAGTCAAGCAGGTGATCAGAGACTCTCTGATGTCATTCTCCACACTGATGTCAGATGCCAGCCTCAGGGATGGCTGCGTGGAAAAATGACCAGCTTGGCTCTAGGGTTCTGGCTCCGTGTTGCAAGAAGTTGGCAATTCTCTTCTTGCTTTTTTCTTTTTATGGCTTGTTCCACCGTCTGAGGAGCACACACAGCTGGTTGGCAGCTTCTTCCCTTGAGCCTTGGCAGGCACTCAGGTGAAGCTCTTCATCTGCCTTCTGCTCCAGACAGAGGGACAGTGATAAAGAAATCTATGCTGGATGCTTCTCCTGAAGACCCCTGAGCTATGCTGTGTGGGAAAGACATAGGAAGTTCTCTGTTGGACCAGGCTGTTCTCAAACAGGCGGCGTGAATACGTTGATATAGGAAGAGTAACCAATCAACCTGGAGAAAGGTACGTATTTCTAAATCTGACCCTGAAAAACTTTTGGTCCCCACTCATTTCCTTTTTTGATTCTGCCCCAGTTTGCCCCTCCGCACCTGGAAATCACTCAGTATGAAGTAAACCACAAGCACTTTCCAGAACTGTTTTTGTGTTTTTTCAACTGCAGATGTGTCCGGGAAACAGTAAACTCTTGTTTTGAAGCTTTTAAAAATTTGAACTTTGATTCCAAGCAATTGAAAATGGTTCCTGTTTATGCTTCTTATTGGTGATACTTTAACTAGCTGGATTGTGTTTTCCTCTGGATTATGAGTTTTTGAAAATTTTTATGGTTTTTCTTTAGGAGTTTACCAGCTCACTGGTAGTGGGGGGGGGGGGAAGAATGTCTAGAGAAATTGAATTTCTTTTATGTCCACAGAAAAAGTGGCCAGTTGCCATTGCAGAATAAGCCTAGGGCTTTCTTCCCAGGGATTCATGGATTAGTAAAATATGAGGAACACTAATAGCTTTTTGTTGTTGTTGTTGCAAGGCTAGAGTATATACTTTGGAAAGTGTCTCTAAAATTAAGTCAAGATAGCCACTTATTTCTGGCATTTGTTATGGGATAATTATCCTAATAATTCTTTACTCTTGTAATTTAGCAAAAAGGGATATTTTCTTTTCTCTTGAGTTGCTTGGACAAGCATGACTAATGGTTACCAAACTGTAGAGGGTTTATTAAAATGTCTACATCCTTCTTTGCAACTCAGTCTAACAGGTAGTTGTGACCACCCTGCCACATTTTCAGCAGTTCTTCCCACATTTACTGATGAAAAAAATGTCCAACCAGTTCTGGAGAATCCATCATGTGCTTATTCTTTGGCTCGTGGAGAATGAGATGAAGGGAATAGTTAGTAATAATTATTTAAAGTTACTCCAGAGAGGTTACGCCGCTAAATATGTGGGTGTCGTTAGCTGCCCTTGAGTTGGTCACTCAATCAGGGTGACCCCATGGACCACAGGACAAAAGGCTGCCCAGACTGGTGCCCTCCGTGTGGTAAGTTGTGTGTCAATCGCTATGACCCTCCGGCTTTCAATGGCGTTCTTCTTGAAGAGAGATCACGTCCTTCTCTTTAAGTCTGTCTTAGTTTAGAAGCTCTGCTGACACCTAGTCAGCATCTAGCCTTTGCTGAGATAATGGCTAATGGTTGCCCAAGAAGTTCTTAGCTGAGAATCAAACTTGATCCCCTACATTGAAGGTACTTTATCATTAAACTACCACTCTGCCTTTGCAAAGTATGAAGAATCCAGAAAGGGAGCATCTAGTCTTTTCCAGGACATGGTTCTTTTTTTTTTTTTTATAACCCCAAATCTAAGTTTTATTGACTTACAATTCCCATGTCATGCAATTCAATAGTTTAAATATGTTAAAAAGAGTTGTGCCATTACCATTACAATCAATTTCAGAACATTTTCTTCCTTCTTATTCTTATTCTTGGCTTCCCATTTCCCTCCAGGCCCCCCGCCACCCCAATTTCCTCTCCTCCCTGTCATGACCCTACGAAACTATTAATCCACTTACCAGTGCTATCGGTTAACCTGTTCTGGATTTCATGTAAAGAAAATCATACAACCCGCCATCCCACAACAACAAATGAAATAAAGCATAGGAAAACCTACATCCCAATGAAAGAAAATGATCAAAGTTAGAACAAATTTAAAATGGACCCAAAGGGAGAACAAATGTAATGATAAGGTGTGAACTTTTGCCCTTGCTACATATGCCTTAACCTACTCCGCATTGCACTCTGTCTGCCAGCAAAGCCGTCCACATCAGAGTGTGTTTCAGAAAGAAGTGCTGACACGAGGTCTTGGAGAGGAAATGCAGGGTTGCTTTGAGTTGTCCTGCTGGCTAGCCTACGGAACCCAGTTGTGGGGTCAAATACTAGTCTAGATGTTGTCCTGAAAATCACTTGACCTCAAGAAAAGCCCGTCATCCTCAAGGGTGTGGGTGGACCTTGCCTAACCAATTGAAGGCCTTGAGAGCAAAACCCAAGGTCTCCTGAGGAAAGGGAGGCCCCCTCAAGACTGTAACACAGAAGTTTTCCCTTAGAATTGTAGTCTACCTATTGATATTGGACACAAGATTTCTGGAGTTTCTAGCTCACCACCTGATCTATTGATTTTGAGGTGTAAATCTTCTGGAATTCCCAACCTATAGCCTGGCCTGTGGATTTTGGATTTTCCAGTATGCACAGTGGCATGCGCCAATTCTGCAAAAGAAATTTCCCTCTCCATATGTGAGTGCTTAAAAAAATCCATGAAAAATTTCTATTATGTTTTAGCTCTTCTTTTCGATGCTTTCTCTGTCATGGCCAATGAAACAAAACCAGAACAGACCCGAATTTTAAAAAATTTGGGTGTTCTGGAATGCTAACAACGAGTAGAGGAAATTCTACTGGTTGAAGCTCTGGAATGGAACCTTTGGCAGTGGCAGAGTGAGTTTTTCAGGAGACTGATGTGTGGCACTGGTTATTTCCAGAATTGTGGAGAGAGATGTACCTTCATAGTCAGCGAACGCTTCTCAACCTGTGGACCACGGCCCCTTTGGGGGGTCAAACAACCCTTTCACAGGAGTCGCCTGATTCATAGCAGTAGCAAAAATACAGTTCTGAAGTAGCAATGCAAATAATTTTGTGGTTGGGGGTCACCACAACCTGAGAAACTGTGTGAAAGGGCCGAGACCTTAGGACAGCTGAGAACCATTGTTCTAAGTGGTATAACCAGCAGCCATCTCTGAGCTGCCATCTTTGTTTCAGACTCTGCCAGTGAGGGATTTGTCTGCTCTGCAACCCCCACACCACCTTTCTCTTCTTAGAGGAAGACTAAGCTCCTAACAGGATGTTGAGCTTTAAGTTTCCCATTCCAGCTGGCATTTCATGTGCACCCGCATTTTAAACATTTGTGTCTGTTCTGATGACACTTCAAGCCACGACTGAACTTGCTTATAGCTTTGTTATATTTTGCCGGTTCTGTTCCTTTGGCTATTGTTGAGTAGATGATAAGAGAAATAGTCCTTCCAGGCTGGAAGATGACAGAGAAGAGATGTGAGTGGAAAGGGAAAGTGGGTAGGAAGACTAAGAATTGTTGGGCAGTCTTATGTGTTGGCACTGTGCTAAGTACAAAGTCATCTTTACTACTAGTTTGTGGTGTGGTGGGAGGTTTGATGTCTTTATCTTACAGAAGAAATCAATGTCTGAGATCACCCCCCCCCCAAATTAGAATTAAAAATAAAATTCAGTTTCATTGTGTTATAACAAATAAAAAAACGATCAAGACTAATCTAAGGAAGACAGAGGAAGGATTGAGGTATCTGTGTTAGGGAATTGGTGAAGCTTATCGAAAGCACCAGGGACTGCCAGGGTTTTTGAAACACACATTTTTTTTTGATAAAAGTATATATATCTAATACTATTATATCCTCTTCACTTATCAGCAGGATTTGTACAGACTGGTTTGTGGATTTCATGTGCCCTGCTATTACATGGCGAATTGTGGAGAACTGTCAAGGGGCTTGATCCAGAAGCCTTCTGTTTGCTCAAAAGGCCTGGTTAAATAGCTCGTCCTTGACAGCCCTCAGATAATTGCCCAGATGAATGCAAAAGATGCCTTATCAGCCTTATTCTTTTTGGTCCAGTGGTTGCATTTTTTCAGCCCTGGGCTCATACGTTTGGTTCCAGGGGTTTTAGACATTTTCATCTCTGCATGCCTGCTTTTTCAAAAATAAATCATTTTATTGATGGCTGGTTCAACTCTTATCACAATCCACACATCCATCCATTGTGTCAAACACATTTGTACATTTGTTGCCATCATCATTCTCAAAACATTTGCTTTCTACTTGTGCCCTTGGTATTCGCTCCCATTTTTCCCCTCTCACTCCCCTTTCCCTCATGAACCCTTGATAATTTATAAATGATTATTTTTTCATGTTGTACACAGTCTCATGTCTTCCTTCACCCACTTTTCTGTTGTCTGTTTCCCAGGGAGGGGGGTTATATGTAGATCTTTGTAATCGGTTCCCTCTTTCTCCCCTACCTTCCCCTCTTGGTATCTCTATTCTCATTATTGGTCCTAGGGGGTTTATTTGTCCTGGATTCCCTGGGTTTCCAGCTTTCATCTGTATCAGTGTATATCCTCTGATCTAGCCGGATTTGTAAGGGAGAATTGGGATAATGATAGTTAGGGGTGGCGGGTGGGTAAGCATTAAAAACTAGAGGAAAATTGTATGATTTGTCGGTATGATACTGCACCCTGACTGGGCCATCACCTCCCTGAGACCCTTCTGTAGGGCAATGTCCAGTTGCTTACAGTTGGACTTTGGGCTCCACTCCACGATATGATTTTTTGCTTTTTGAAACTGGATACCTGATCCTGTCAGCGTCTCATGATCACACAGGCTGGGGTGCTTCAATTCTGTGGGCTTTGTGGCTTCTCAGCTAGAGGTCTGCTTCTTTATCTTTAAGGCTTTTTTTTTTTACTTTTTTTGGGGGGGGTGGGGGCATCACTGCTCTCCAATGGTGGGAGTAGGAGGCCCAGCCTCACTGCTGGAATTGAACCTCCGTCCCAGTGGGCCGCAGTCCCGCGCACAACCACTACGCCACTGGGGCTCAGCCCTCTTTAAGGCTTTAAGACCCCAAACACTATATCTTTTTGATAGCCAGGCACCATTAGCTTTCATTACCACGTTTGCTTATGCACCTGCTTTGTCTTCAGGGATTGTGTCGGGAAGGTGAGCATCACGGAATGCCAGGTTAATAGTTCTATTAATAGGTTAATTAAAATAGGTTAATTAAGAAACCTATTAATTAATAGGTTTTTGCATTGAGGGAGTACTTGAGTTGAGGCCCAATGTATATCTGCTACATTAATATTAAATCTGTAAATATATGCACATAGATCTATTTCCCTATCATCATATATAAATATATTTACAAATGTACATGTCTGTATTTAGACTTCTATCAATTCCCTTTGTCTTCTAGTTCTTCCTTTTGTTTTATTTCCTTTTACTTTCCTCTTATCCCACTATCAAGTTCAGCCTTCATTTGGATTTCGGTAATTCCTTTTGGTTACATTGCCCTTGATCAGGCCTCCTACACCCTCCTCACCATTGATTTTAGATTACTTGTTGTTCCCTTGTCCCTAGATTTGTTAACACCCACTTACCGCCCCCCTCCCCTCCCCCCCACCACTTTCCCTGTCCCATGTCTCCAGGGAACTGTAGGTCCTGTTCTTTTCTCCTCCAGATTGTTTATCCCACCTATTTTATCTACACAGACCCACAGAGATAATAATATGCACAAAAAACAAGGCAGAGCAAAACAAAGCATCAAAAGAAAACAAAACAACAACAAAAACCCAAGGATAACAAAAGAAAAGTCTGTAAATAGTTCAAAGTCTGTTTGTTGACCTTTAGGGGTATTTTCCAGTTAGTCTGGTGGGGTGCTACATCCTGGCCCCTCAGTCTTTTTTTGGTGTTCCCTGAGTACCTTGTTGCTCTCTTCCCCTTGCTGTTCTGTTGCACAGCCTTAGTGTTTCGCCTCAGTGTGGTGGGGTCAGATCGGGCACAATTCCTGCACTATGTCTCCAGTGTTGTCTTCTGCAGGGCAGTGCGGCAGGTCGAGTCTCACAGTGGGGCCAGCCCTATGGCCCTCTCTGTGCATTGGCTGTTCTGAGTGAGAATATTGTCCTCAGGGCTTGGCGGACCAGGATGTGCTTTGCTCTCTTCCTTGACTTTCATTTGCTCCTGTGTGCTCTGATCAGACGTGTCCTTTTCCTGAGCTGTACCTCCAGTGCCAACCTCTGAAGTTAATTCTTCTGTGGGGAGGGGGCACTATCCACGTAGTTGGGGTTGGGACCTGTCTCTCAGGCCTCTCTACTGGTTTCCTGCTTCATGCCGGCATGTTGCATTCACATCTTGGAGCACTAGATTGAAGTTTGGCCCTCTTTCCCTGTGGAGATATAGACAATATCCTCCCCTTGGGTGGTTTAATGCCCTGTTCCTCAGCTACCCATGCCTTCTTCTTCTTCTTTTTAATCCTATAAAAAAAATCCCAAGAAGTCTGGAAATTAGGCTAGTGATTTTGCTTTATCTTGAGAAAAGAAGAATAGGGTGAAGATCGAAACTGAGAATTTTTATTTCTTCTCCTTCACCCTCTTTGCCAAATTGAAGCTCTTCTGGGATTCCCTGCAACTATCCTGACCTGCATTAATTCACAGAGCTACTGGTTAGCTGGTGGGGTCTGGCACTGTGCCCCAACGGCTGCTTTATTAAGGCAGTCCTGCTCCATCCCCCTTTTAATGCTTGGGTCCATTATTACAGCTACTATGTCTATCCATCTTGTCTGGGGCCTTCTTGTTCTTCACTGGTCCTTTACCAAGCATGATGTTCTTCTCCAGGGACAGATCTGATAACGTGCCCAAAGTATGAGATGAAGTCTCACATCTTTGCCTACAGGGAGCATTCTGGTTGTACTTCTTCCATGACTAATCTGGTTTTTTTTTTGGTAGTCTTTTAATATTCTTCACTGGCACTATAATTCAAACGCATTGATTCTCCTTCATTATTCCTGATTCAATTTTCACAAGCATGTGAAGTGATTGAAAATAGCGAGGCTTAGGTCATGCACACCTAAGACCTCCTTGCTTTTCAACACTTTGAAAAGGTCTTGTGCAGCAGATTTCCTTAACACATTGTGCCATTTACTGTCTTCACTGCTATTTCCATGAACATTGATTGAGGGAGGATCCAAGGAAAACAAGATTCTTGACCACTCCAATCTCTTCTCCATTGATCATGATGTCACCTGTTGGCCCAGTTATGAGGATTTTGGTCTTCTTTCGATTGAGTTGTAATCCATACTGAAGGTTGTAATCCTTGATCATCTTCATCAGTAAGTGCTTTGATTTCTCCTCTCTTTCAGCACGCAAGGTTGTATCATGGACATAGCCCTAACCTTTTGGTTCGTAATGGGTCACTTAATCCTTGTGCTGCCAGGGCTCCATGTGTAGAGGAACCCTTGCTGTTAGCCTTACCTGCATGTCACATGAGTGCTCATTTTCTCTCATGACCCTTTTCCTATATCAGAGTCAGCTTCTCTGTATTTAGATAAGCAGATCCCTCCCATCCCAGTGCTCCTTATTTTAGATTAGTGTCACCATATCTAGTTGACACAAGAATTAGGCTCCTTATGGAACCATTGGTCGTATATTTTTCAGACTCATGAGAGTCATTTCTATGTTTGTTGATCACCATTTTTTGGTTATGAAAGAATTACAGCCATCTTTATTATTATTTTACAGTTTATATTTGGAGAGACTAAACTAGCACTGTGATACATCCTCCTACACAATATCCTAACTAGTATTTCTTTAGAAAGCTATTCTTAGGATATCTGTATTATGTAGAATAATAGGAATAAAGAAAACCTAAGAATTATGTGGGTCACTCTTAAGATTAATACTCCAGGTTTTTCATTTATGAGATGTTGATAATATTAACCTTATTACAGAGTTGATGCTGGTGGCTGTCATTGAGCCAGTTCTGACATATGGTGACCTTACGTGCAACAGAACAAAATGTTGCTGAGTCATGCATGTTTCATCCTCGCCATCACTGGGATGTTCTGGCTACTGTGTCAGTCCATTCCATACTTTTGTAGGTCCTCTTCTTTACCAAATATGATGTCCTTCTCTAGCAATTGATCCCTTCTGATCGAGGTGTCCAAAGCGAGTGAGTCAGGCAATATCTTGTTGTGATCCATAAGGTTTTCCGTGACTAATTTTTGGAAGTAGGCTTCCAGACCCTTATTGCTAGTTCATCTAAGTCTGTAAACTCCATGCAAACCTGTTTAGCATCATAGCAATATACAAATTTCCATTGACAGGCTATGTCTGAGATGCACTGACTCAGAATAAAATTTGAACTTCTGTATGGGAGGTGAGAAACCTACCACTGAGCCACCCAGGAATTCTTTCTCTGAAAATAGTGAGATGTCAGTAATGGCCATTCGATGACTGGCATTTCCTTCACTCGACCTCTGCAAGATACCACTCCTCTTCCTCAGTCTTGTCTGCATTCTCTTGGCCATGTGCACAGGTCTGTAACTGAAGAGCCTGGTATCTTGGCTTCCTCTTTTGAGATTTGCTTTCTGGGGTTCGGGTGTGGAATCAAACCTGCTCTGCTGCCATGGGCAGAGTTACTGATGGGCACCTACTCATCCGAGTGTTACCTGTTATTGGTACTTCAGCTTCCTACTGAACTCTTCTGTCTGCATGGGCTGTCCAGACATTGTTTCACGCGGTGTTCTGATCTTGCTATATCCTTTGAACTCTGGATCTTCTGAACGCCTCCCTCTATAGGCAATTTAGTCCTCTAGTCCTGGACTTGGATCTTGAGCAGGGTTCACTTTCTCAGTCCCTGCTCGATGACCCTGGATGACCCCTGGTGTCATATACATCACTGCTAACCGCAGATGCCCTGGATCGACTTCATGTCACTCTGTCGTTACTCAGAAGAGCTTAGTCAGTCATTAAGCCCAAACTCTGTGTTAGGAAAGGCAACTGGACTACTGAGCTAGTGCTTTATTGTGATATTGTGAAGAATTTGAAGGACCATGTGCTTTTCATTATTTCTACTATGTTGTTGTGGCTATGTGTTGTCAAATAGATTTTTGACACAGTTTTGACAGAGTGGAAGTGCCCCATAGGGTTGCTTGGCTATCATCTTTATGGAAGCAGATGGCCAGGGCTTTTCTGGTGGAACTTCTGGGTGGGTTTGAACTGCCAACTTTTCAGTCAGCAGTCAATCACCTAACCACTGCACACCCACTTGTTTCTGTTGCTATATCCTTGCTACCATTATCCTGTATTTTTAAAAAAAATTTTTTATTATAGTTTATAAAAGGAGAAAAACAATGTTTTTTCCCCTGTCCTTTTCCAGGGAATGTGAATAATTTTCAGATTGATTGAATTATTAGAGCTAGGATAAACAATGTTACATAAAATTTCTTGTAGCTAATAAATAAATATATCTTCTTACAAAAAACTAGAATTCATAGAAAAGTTTCTTACACTTTTATAATGATGTAATATACAATAAATAAATAAATCTGACATAAGACTTCCTTCACTCCCATTTTGTCTACTTATATCTTCAAGGAATTGTATCTTTTAAGATGTTAGTCTTTTCCCCTTTACCTATAGTGTGCTGATAATCTTTTATTAAATAGCTTTATTCGCATATACTTCACATATAATTTAATCATCCAATCATAGTTGGAAGATTTGTGCAATCCCTACCACAAGTAATTTGGGATCACTTTCTCCTTGTTTTATTGCTGGTAGTTCCTCATTTCTCTCCATCCTTCCCTGTCATGCTCCTATCCAGTTGCTGGTTCTATAGAGCTACCTCCTCTGGATTTTATGTACAGAAAATCATACAAAAATACAGACAAATAAACAAACAAAAAATCTGAGCAATAAGAATGAGACAAAACATAGAAAAATCTCAGTCAAAAAGGAAGCAGAAAATATTATGACCTGAAGTAACTTTAAAAATGGTTGGTGAAAGGGAGATCAAATGATAAGTTCTTACATTTTAACCTAGCTACATTGGCCATAATCGACTTTACAATGCTGTCTGTCTGATAGTAAGACTCCTTTTAGCAAGACCATGGTCAGAGGGAGTTCACTGGAGCCTTAATCCATGTGGGGACTTTGCACATGGATTTTGGGCTTCCACTGTCATCCATAATCTTCGGCAAACTAGTTGTTCACAATTTAAGCTCTGATACCATTCTCTTTATCTGATTTGAAATTTATTACTTACAATCCTTGGATCCCACTGGCTGGTATGCTTTTTCCATGTGGACTTAGCTGGTGCTTCTTTTACATGATTACTTGCCTGAAAACAAACAAATCCTTCAGAACCCAGATGCTATTCTTTTAAAAGGAATAATTTTATGGGGAATTCTTATGGATATTATAGCAGTTCATCATTCAATTAGATCAAGCACAATCATACAATTGTTGCCACCATCATTTTCAAAACATGTTCTTTCTTCTTAAACTCTTTGATATCAACTTCCCTTTATCCCCTCCCTCCCTCCCTCATTCTACTCCCCAGGAACCCTTATTTTTTTTTTTTTTAATTTTTAAATTTTTTTTTTAGGCATCACTGCCCTGGTGGTGGGAGGAGGCCCAGCCTTTGCTCCTGGGAGCCGGAATCGAACCTCCATCCCAGTGGGCCGCAGTCCCATGCACAACCACTACGCCACCGGGGCTCAGCCCGGAACCCTTATTATTATATTATTATTTTCCCATATCTTACACCATCCAATGTATTTGTTCACCTACAGTTCTGTTGTTTGTTCCCCTTGAGTGGGGACATACTGTCCTCGGTTTCTGCCCCCTTCCCATACCCTCAGGAAATCATGACTTCCATTACTATTTCTGAAGGGTTTATATATCTTGGATTCTTGTATATCAAATGATCTTAATTATAAAAATGAACATATACAGATATCACAAGGTCAATGAGGTAAAACTATCACTAGACTATTAGGGCAAGGAAATATTAAAGGACTAGAGCATAGTTATGTTTCATCAGTGTATACTGCACTCTGGATATATTATCCCTTCTACCCAGACACTATTCTTTCTGATAGTCAATACCTTCTGTTTCTTTCACCTAGAGTGTGCTGGTGCTCTTGAGGACTTGAGTCAAAAATCTGAAGTTTCTTAGTCTCTGTATCTCCTTGTCTGGCTGTTTAATCTTGTCTGAATTTAAAATGTGGTTGAGAATTTCAAATTCAAAATCATTTATTCATAATAAATACCCTTAATTCCAAGCTGCATGTTAAATAAACATTTTAAACATTTTTTATGTAAAATTGAGTAATTCACTCTTTTCCCAATTTTTAGTTGTAAATTGGGTGAGGGGTTATATTCCAGATAATTGATTTTCTATTCAACAGTTTAGATTACTAATCAAAGCCCCAGAGAGCTTACACTTCACCTGCTCCTTGATTTTTTCTTCTCCCTCTTATGGATTATGATCTTCCATTTCATCCAAGTTAGCCCCAATCAACCACCTCATCTGTTGCTTTATCTTCCTTCCCTTGCCCATGCCTTGTCCTCTATGCTGGCAGTCTCCAAAGTTTGTTTCCTGTGGTATGAAAGTTCTTTATCATGGTTTTAAATGTTTTTTTTTTTCCTTATAACAATGTGATCAATCTATTTTGAGTGCTAACTAAAACATGGGTACAAATTTATTTTTGTGTGCAAACTTACAGCTCTCTTTTGAGAAATATTAACAAACAAGTATGCAGAAGCTACAGTACATTATTCTTGCCTGTATTTTAATCCTGTCCCTGTATGATTTAGTAACATATTCTTACTGTTATCCTTACCACCATCACACCAATATCATCATCATCATCATCATCATCATCATCATCCTCATGATCTATGAGTATTACAGCCTTCATTGCATTTTATTATTTATCTTTTCTCTTGCATCAGCATACATAATTGTTTCCCAAAGTGTAGGTCTTTAGGCTACCTGTATCAGTTGAAACAAGGGTTAAAATGCAAAAATTCTGGGTCTCACCCCAAGTGTATTGAAATAATCACTTGGAGTAGGACTCTAGAATTTGCATTAAAAATTGCTTCCCAGATTATCTATCTATCATCAATCTATCTTCTACTAAAACTTAAGAAGCATGGGTCTACTATACGTAGTTAGACATTTGACAGACATTATCTCTTTAATTTTGAAAAAGACCATTCATTATTCTCCCTATTTTATAGTTATGGAAGTTATAGCTCCAGGAGGGTAGGTGACTTGTCTGATGTCACACAGCTGATAAATTATAGCACTGGAAGTAGTAACTGGATAGCTGATGTAGAATTAACTTACTAAGATGATGACCAGGTCTTTAGCCTTTCTGTGGGAACTGATTTTAATGTTTTATAGAATCAATCATTCCATTCAGCTGCAAGAGCCTCTCTGGTAGCTGGTTGTAGACAGAGTAAATTGTGAGATATTTATTTGGCAGTGAAACTTAACCTTCAACCCATTTATGAGATAAGCACCATCTCTGTGGGAACCGGGGACTAAGAGATAAGTGATGAGATGGTTATTCAGGGGCAGCTGTGGCTGATCAGTGTAGAGTCAAAGAACAATATAGTGTCAGCAAAAAGACAGATGACTATTGAGATTGGGACTGAACTTGAACTATGGGGATCTAAATTCATTTTTCTATTGGCAAAACATGTCTAAGGAACAGGCTTTAAAAGGCTTATAAAAACTTAAAAGGCCCTTGGACATCAAATGCCTCTTACAAATTAATAAGAAACATATGGATTAAATTTCTTACCAAAAACATTTAGGTTTAAAATTATGGGAAAAAACACAGTACAAAATGTCTTTTAGGTTTGTCCAAACCCAACCCTAAATGCTTGGGGAGAGTTGGAAATAATTTCATAACAACAGGATGACATTGAACATGTATTTTAATATCTTCAGGTAACACAGGAAAACAGAGTCCCTTTCTCCTACAGAGAACCAGAGCTGGGTTCACTTGGCAATGTGAACAGCACTTCTGGAAGTTTTTCATGATGGGAGGTGGTGGTGATGAGTGTGGCAAGAGGAGTTGGGAAAAGAAAAGGAGAATTTGGAGGATGAGCAGAGGCTCTTCCATTTTTTTCCAGGTGTGTTAGGCTGGCTTATCTAGAGAGGGAAAAAAACAAACAAACAAAAAGCCATAGAACAAGTCACTGACACTAATATGTATAAGAAAGAACTTTATATCAAGAAGTAATTTTATATCAAGAAGGCATCCCAGTCCAGTCCAACTCAAACCCATTGGGTCTGATGCAGATGATGGAGAAAGGTGAGGTGGGAAGCAGGCAGATCAGAGGCAGGTGAATGCAGATGCGCATGGATCCAAGGTGGGTGGAAACATGGCAGCTTCCATGTTGGGTCCGAGCGTCATCGGCCCGTATGGTGCCACCTCTGAAAGCAGACACAGAGTCCTCGCAAGCAGGAAAGACAAAAGGGCAAAGAGAAATGATTCAACTCTGCCTTTCTTAGACAAAAGGCCACACCCCTAAGGGAGTGTCTTCAGACGGCAACCAGCTTGATAGGTTGGGCTCTAACCCTAGTCTTACCCAAGAGCGGTGGTTCTCAACCTGTGGGTTGCAACCCCTTTGGGGGTTGAAAGACCCTTTCACAGGGGTCACCTAAGAGCATCAAAAAACACATACATATATCACAACATATAATTACATATTGTTTTGTGACTAATTACTATGCTTTAATTATGTTTAATTATGTTCAATTTGTAGCAATGAAGATACATCCTGCATATCAGATATTTACATTACGATTCAAACAGTAGCAAAATTACAGTTATGAAGTGGCAACGAAAATAATTTTATGGCTGGGGGTCACCATAACTTGAGGAACTGTATTAAAGGTTGCAGCGTTAGAAAGGTTGGGAACCACTGTCCTACAGTGTCTTGTTGACACAATCCCTAACCACCACACCAGGGAACATGAATTAGCAACCTATTTTCGGCCCCCCCCACCCCATTCCTACTCTGGGAGAAAGATGAGACTCCCTACGTTCGCAAGGATTCACAGTTAGCCAAATTCACAAAGGGCAGTTCTACTTTGTCCTATAGGGTCACGATGGGTCACAATCAACTTGATGGCCTTCACTTCCCCTTGGAGAGAATCTTCCCGAAGCAATTATGGAGTGAAGAATTCCATGGAATCTGGGTTCTTGAGTCCTGAAGCTTTGATTATCTCCGGTTTCCTATCTGTTCAATGGTTGGGAGCATCAATGTTGGAGTGGTGGAGACGTCTTTGGATGGCATAAGTGTCCTAGCAAGAAAAGTTGACTATTCAGATCCACCCAGAGATGCCTTCACAGAAAGACTTGGTGATCTGTTTCTGACAGGTCAGGCCTCCCTATGGAGTGACTCTTACACACATGTAATTACCATGAATTGGAATCAAGTTAGCAATTGGCAGGTGTTTTTTTTTTTGTTTTGTTTTGTTTTGTTTAATTGCAGTGGTGTTGGCAAGATGTAAGTGAAATGGTGATGTAAATTCAGCACGATGCCTGGCACCTTCTAAGGGTACAATAAATGACAATTATTTTTTCTGGGTATGATCTCAATACACTTGTTCTTGTTCTATGTAAAAAGGAGTCAGTCACCACCCAGAATGCACCAGAGGGCACAGAGAGGAGATGAATGATGAAACAGCTTTCCTGGTATCCAGATGGAACATATATTTCAGAAATGATTTAAAAACTAAGTGTGGGAGTGCATGTTCCCTTGTGTGGAAGGGAGAATCTAATCTATTAACTTCTCCTTTGAATGCAGACAGGTTTTGGTTCTTTATCTTAAAAAAATCAGTTTGGAGGAAAAAAATCGATTATTTTCTCGCTCCTCTAAATTTGTGTTGTGTTTGGAGCTGAACTGGTTTTCAAACTATCACACCCCTCCCCCCTTTTTTTTACATGAACTCTTGTCCAAGGGAGAAAGGCGAGACTGTCTGCTCCTGCAATGCTTTGTAATCTCTGAAATTCTATGGAGCAGTTTTACTTGGTCCTGTGGGGCCAACAGGTGTTACAATCAACTAGATGAGTTTTTTTAATTGTCCCAAAGGGAGAGAGAGAAGAAGAGATTGACAGAGAGATTTAGAGAGGAAGTCTTATCTTGGATTTAATGCCGTTCCAATTTCAAAGGGGACTATGATAAAAAATAGAAAATTAAACCTCCTGAAGCCCATCAGTCGGTTTTCATTGCATACTGTCTGCAATTAAGCGCTATGCTTTAATTACGTTTAATTATGTTCAATTTGTAACAATGAAAATGCATCCTATCAGAGGTAGCTACATTATGATTCATAGCAGTAGCAAAATTACAGGGGTGAAGTAGCAACAAAAATAATTTTATGGTTGAGGGTCACCACCACACAAGAACCACATTAAAAGGCCACAGCATTAGGAAGGCAAGGGGCGTTTTTGCTTCCTCTCTTCCACACCTGCAGGTTCAATGCGTGGCAGGGGAATCGGTCAGAACCCAGATGTCGTAGAGTTGGTTCCAGCTCATAGGAACCCTGTGTGTGTGGCCAAGTGGAGCCGTGGTCGGGGTGGGGTTGGCCAAGGATTGTTTCTGGAAGTTGGCCAAGGATTGTTTCTGGAGTGGTACCTTCTTCCGGGTATCTCTGGGTAGACTGTACATTCCAGTCATTCGGCTAACAAGCCTTTGCTTAGCCATTTGAACCACCCATAGGGTCTCCATCTATAGTGGAGGTTGGGGGTGAGGGGAGGAGGTTTCAAAAGTTTTGTGGGAAAATACTGTGGAGCGTTTCCATTATCCTTTACTTTCCATTTCCACGAGCGTTTCAGAGCCCCCTTGCATGTATGGCCCTCCATCAGAGGCACTTAGACGCTGTGCAAATCTGGCTACATCTGCAGCTGTCATTCACCATCCCTTACTCACCCCCTGACTCTCCGCCCTCCTCTACCTAACCACTCATTGCCCAAGCCACGCTCAGGAGGACTCGGTGCCTGATTAAACCTGTCCACTTGTAGAGGAGCTACCTACAAACAGGCTTTCGTAACCTTGAAATGTTTGGTTGCTGTTTTCTAAATGGCTCAAAAAGAGAAAAAAAGAAACAACACACACACACACACACACACGCACAAATCAGAGCCTAGATTTGCAACCAAGAGGCATGGATATAACTGTCACATAGATAGCTGAATACGTGCTCTGGACAATCTGTAATAAATGTGATTGCGTCAACACTGACTCATAGCGGCGCTATAGGTAGAACCACCCCGGTGAGTTTTTGAGACCATGACTGTTTATGGGAGTAGCAAGCCCCGTCTTTCTCCCTCCAAGCAGCTGGGGTTTCAAGCTGCCAACCTTTTGGATCATAGCCCAAAGCGTAGCCACTATTGCACCATGCCTCCCTTAGATCTAGAAGCATCTAAATTTAAGTTTTGTGAATCCTCCGTGACCTTAGACCCTTCGCTTGTATTTGGGGCTTATGTCTAGGTCTCTTGCCTTACAGCGTCACCGAGCACGTAGAGCATATCAGTTACGTTCTAGAAGATGAATGTGAAGCTCTTCTGGCGTTGGTTCACCACTATCGTTCGTTTGTGTGATTGTATATATGCGATGTTAAGTTTTCAATGAAAGAGGGAAGGTTAAAATGTTATAATTTAACATAATCATGAGAACTCAATCACCTTTACGATTTCTAAATGTATGGTTCCGCATGAAGACTAAGCTCAAGTTTCAGGGCTATCTATAAAGGGGAAAAGCCGTCGAAGGCCGGGAAGCTCTTGTTAAACGAGAACTGCATAAAGGCGAACACACTGCCACTGAGGTGCTTCCGATGCTTCATGGCCTTTTAGGATCAAATATGACTACCCTACAGTTGTTCCAGGCGGTGTCTCTATGGAAGCCGACAGTCTCCTGCAGAGCGGCAGGTGGGTTCAAACTGCAGACCTTTAGCTTAGCAGCTGGGTGCTTAACCGCTGCGCGGCCAGGGTTACCTAATAGAATAATTTACAATCATCGTGATAACAGAGACTGTTTCCTGGAAAGAAAAGACTGTGATATCTGTAAAGCTGCACCTGCAAGGTAGCTATAATTTCTGTGTGGCTATGACAGACAATGTGAGTCATGGATTATTACAATGTTTAAGGGCTCCATGCATTCCCCATTATTTATTATAGCCCCTATAGGACTTACCCAGCCATACTCACATGGATTCAGATAGAGATCTATTCAATCACACAGATGTGTATACAGTTATATACTCATACGCATATATTACCTACACACACGCTATGCTTGTAATTTATGGGAAAGAAAATAAATAAATTCAGCGGTTAAAACCCTTGCAAAACACTCAAAGGCAGACAAAAGGAACTTTTACATCTGCCGATTAAACTCAGGACTAAATCCCAGGAAGGGCTCTCAGAGCCGCTGCCCGGGTTTTCATGGGGAAACCTCCATCTAACTAATGAGCCGTAGCCAGAGGCCAGGCCTCTCTCTGGTGCTCAGGCACCCAGGGGCTTCATCCGTCATCTGCTCCGGCCTCTGCAGAGCTGCCTCCAGCCCCAAGTGTCTGTGGATGTGGTGGATTCCAGCAGAATCAAATGCTTTCTTTGCACTTTCCTATTGCCCTCACGAGCTGGATGTGTATGCCTCTTTCCCTGCTGCAGCAAATGAGTCGCTTTTGTGAAGTACGTCGATTAGATGTACTTCCATTGGATAATTGCACATGGCAATAGCCAGAGTGGACCTTGGGCGAAATGGAAAGTATTAATGTCTGTCTCTTCTCCCCTTCCTGCTAATAGCCTGGACCGGGCTGAGATGTCCAAAGGCCTCAAGGATCTGCTGCATTAGTGACCTGTGGAGCAGCAAGTATAACGCTTCAGTGGTCTCAGAAGTGTTTGTTGGTCATCCCTCTGGAGTTGGCTGGGCACTCACTGGAGGCCTCTGCTGATCTTGACTGGGCTTACTCGTCTCTCTAAACCAGCAGTTCTCAACCGGTGGGTCGTGACCCCTTTCGCAGGCGTCACCCCATTCATAGTGGTAGCAAACTTACAGTGATGAAGTATCAACAAAAATAATTTTGTGGTTGGGGGTCACCACCACATGAGCAGCTGTAATAAAGGGTCTTGGCATGAGGAAGGTTGAGAACCACTGCTCTCATCTAACTGTTCCCTGATCTTAGAAGGTTTCCACTGGAGCAAGGGGCTTGTGCTTTCTTTCTCTTATGTTGTAGCAGGTGAACCTGGCAGTGATCTTATGGTCATGGTGGGGGTGCATGAGCGAGGTCAAACTCAAATGTGAAGTGCTTTTCAAATCTTCTTACATCACCTCAGTTGGTAGTTCACTGGCCAAACCATCACCTGAATGAGTGTCCAGAATAAGAGTGAAGGGTGTGGCCAACCTTTATGGCAAAGGGAATGGCTATGGAAAGAAGTGGAAATTGGGGCAATTTTGAAATTTATGATACCATCTTTTCCTATAACAAGAAATCCTTTAGCGAGGATAGTACAAATGGTGAAGCACAGTGGTCTCCCAGCAGAAAAGTCTGTTGATGAACTTTCCAGAACCCACAACCACTGAAAATCCTATGGAGTCCAGCGCTTCTCTGAGACACAGAGGGCCACCATGAGTTGGAATGAACTCAAGGATTGGTAGCTGCCACATCTTCCTCTGGGAATGCTCCCTCTGGAGCACCACTGTGAGCATGCAGCTGCCAGTCCATGGAGAAACCATGCATAGGATTTCAAACCCAAGGTTAGTTTCAACCCTCAGCCACATAGCTTTGACAGGCTAGCTCAACCAGGTGCCTAGATGATGGCAGTCATGTGGATCAAGGAATTGGGTGAGGGTCTAGAAGGCATTTTTCATCTGGGAGTTGTCCCAGTGACCTCGTGGACTTATTACTCAAAACTCACTGCTGTTGAGTCAATTCTGACACCATAGAAGAGAGTGGATCTGCCAGTTTCTGAGATTGCAAATATGCATGGTGTGGCGGTCATGTATTCATGAAGTCAATGTCATGATTGGGATGGAGGGGTGGAGTCTAGCCTTTTAATCTGGAGATAGACAATGAGTAGCCGATGAGGCCTCTGTGTGGGCATAGCTTTCTCCTGAGAAATCTGGGAAGTCTCATGGTATTTCCCAATCGGAGAAGAGAGACTTGACTTCCAGTCTCTGGGAGTCAGTCTCCGAGACGATGAACTACTGACAAGACAAGATAACAGTGTCCAAGGAACTGCAGGAGCTGGAGGAGGAGCCACACAGCCTTACCCTGATGAAACCAGACCTCTGAAGCTGGAGAAGCCACGTGGACATCCCTGCCAGCGCTGAGTTGCTTCTACCACCACTGGATGCTGTTGATGGCCCCTGCGCCCTGGAAGTGAGGCGACATGGGGAGACCCCTGCCAGCACCGTGATGCTTCAACTGCACGTGCTTCATGAGTCAGGAGGAGGCTTTATAGACTGGTATCGGACATATGGGTTAATGTTGGATTTAAGACCTTGGACTGGACTGGCTTGGGATGTTTTCTCAATGTTCCATTCTTCTTGTATATAAACCTCTCCCTTATGTCCATTTGCGTGGGTATGAATTTGCTTCCCCAGTCTACCTGAACTAACACACATAGAATCAGAGCGACGTGATTCTCCTGAGGAGTATTGATGTGGTTTTGAACTGCTGATCTTGTGCTTAGTAGCCCAAGGTGTAACCTGTTATGTCATTGAAGAACTTATTAAAAACAAGACAGTGACCTAATGTACTTAACAACCATTTGCACGAATAACCCAAACCCAAACCAAATCCCCTGCCCTTGACACATGGCTCCTTTATAGGACAGAACAGAACTGCACCACAGGGTTTCCAGGGCCTTAAATCTTTAGGAAGCGGACTGACTTATCTTTCGCTTATGGAATGGCTGATGGACTTTTCGTTAGTGATCCAGTGCTTAATGCACTGCATCACCAGGGGGCCTTTGTGTGTGAATAGCTCTGGGAAAGGGAGATTCCATTTAGCTAGGGGGCTGACTCGAGTGAATGGGGTCATGTAAGCCTCAGCGGAATCTTAGCCCTGACAGGCTTTGCTGCATAGGCACCTGTGCTCCATTCTTTTTCTGTTTCTGTTTTGACTCTGGAGGGCACTCCAGAGACCTTTTCAGAACAGGAATCCAACACAGCACAGCACAGCACAGCACAGCACTGACTGCATTCAAGCAGATTCTGATTCACAGTGACGCAGCAGAACTGCTATACAAGGTTTCTGGGACTAAATCTTCTTTTCATCATTTTAATGGGGGCTCATACAACTCGGATCACAATGCATACATACATACATGGTATGCAAAGCACATTTGTACATTTGTTGCCGTCATGATTCTCAACACATTTTCTTTCTATTTAAGTCCTTGGTATTAGCTCCTTATTTCCCCCCTCTCTCCCTGCTTACCCCTTCCTCAGGAAGCCTTGGTAATTTATAAATTATTATTATTTTGTCATGTCGGACACTGTCTGGTGTCTCCCTTCACCCACTTCCCTGTTGTCCATACGCCAGGAAGGTGGTTACATGTAGATCCTTGTAATTCTGCTCCACTCTCCCATTATTGGCACTCTCACTACTGGTCCTGAAGGGGTCATCTGGATTCCCTATGTTTCCGGTTCCTCTCTGTACCAGTGTACATCCTCTGGCCTAGCCAGATTTGTAAGGTAGAATAGGGATCATGATAGTGGGGGTGGGGTGGGGGCCAGTAGGAAGCACTGAAGAACTAGAGGGAAGTTGCATATTTCACTGTTGCTACACTGTACCCTGACTGGCTCATCTCCTCCCTGTAACCCTTCTATAAAGAGATGTCACTTCACATACCGATGGGCATTGGGTCCCCAATCTGTACTCCCCTCATTTATAATGATATAATTTTTAGTTCTTTGATGCCCGAGACTAAATCTTTTATGGGAACAGAGAGTCTCATCTTTCTCTGGAGGAGTGAATGGGGGATTGAAGCGTGCACCCTTCTATTAGCCCAACACTTTGTTAACAAGAGTTTTATTGACATATACTTCCTGTACCATACAGTTCCACGGCTTAAGTATTGGGAAAAGAGTTGTGTGACCATCACGACACCATCTTCAGAACATTTTCTTCATTCTTGTACCCTTTATTATTAGCGCCACATTGTCTCGCCAATATCCCATCTGCCATAATCCTAAGAATAATTCTAATTATTGTCTTTAGATTTACCTACACTAGATTTCATATAAAGAAAAGAGGCACCTAACAACAACAACAACAACGACAACACAAAACACAGATACACCTCAATCCCAGAGAAAGCAGAGCATAATAGGAACTAGAACAAAATAAAAGTGGGTCAAAAGAGAGATCAAATGATATTATGATAAATTTAATGGCGGTAAATAGATCTGCAGTCATCTATTTTCCAGTGTACGCCACAGACAAAGCTATTTACATCTCTGGTTAGTGGTCACAGGGGTTCCCTAGAGACTTAATCCACCTGACAACTCGGTAAATGGATTTTGGGTTTTCATTTTCATCCATAGCCTTTTGCAAACTGGGTACTCATAATTTAAGCTCTAGTACGATCCCCTCCTCCACTCTCAGATTTTATTATTTATAATCCCTGTATCACACGGGCGGGTGTGGACTTAGCTGACAGCTTATTGATATGGTTGCTTATTTGCAGACAGGTCTTTAAGACCCCAGATACTATTCTTTCAGATAGTCAAGTAGCCCGTTCTTTAACCTATGATGCCATGAGGGCTTCCGGATCAGGTAAGGAGAAATATTTTCTTTAGTGTCACTTCTTAAGACATGCATCTCCTTGAGCATGTGAACACAGACCGCACATCATTATTACTTTTAAAACCTAAATGTCTTTCTTCATTGCTGCTGATTTTATCTTCAGTGACACTCAGTGTACCATAGTTCAGAGCCCTGCTCCCATTGATCAATAAGTCTTTGCCTATGAAATTGGATTTAATATTGTGTTGCAGTTGATGGGTCACGTGTACTTATTTGAAACAGCTGTTCTGAATTACTGCTTGCTCTCCATGCTTTTGTTTTTTTCCTTCATCTACCATCTTTGAACTCAAATGATTCTCCCTTTAGCAATAAATTCTTACCTGACTACTGGTTAAACAGAAAGTGTCCGTGTACAGATGATGTCAGTCTGCACCCAAAGGACATGGGGTTATGGACAAACAGACACATACTATTTGCTATGAAGCGAGCACTGGACTCTGGCTTGTGACACTTAACCTCTAGTTCTTGTTCTGCTACCAGATAATTGCAGATGTCTGTGAGTCTCTTCAGCTTCTCTGATTCCTGGTGTCCTCAAGTATAAAGTTGGGGCAGATGAGAGATATGTTTGTCCAACTTCTATTAACTATTCTGTTTTCAGATTTTACAGAGCACCTGAAGTACTAGCATTGACGTCTGGAAGCTTCTTTGGTTTTTTTCCCCCCCTATAATGTAGGCCATGTGGAGTGTTGTAAGGAAAAGTCCCCTAGAAAGAATCTTCGTGACGTGGTCACTGAAGACAAAGCAGGTACATGAGCAAATATGGTGAAGAACGCTGATGGTACCTGGTTATAAAAAGATAGAGTGTCTGGGGCCTTAAAGACTTTAAGGTAAACAAGCAGCCATATAACAGAGAAGCAACAAAGCTCATATGGAAGAAGCACACGAGCCTGTGTGATCATGAGGTGTTGATGCGATCAGGTGTCAGGCATCAAAGAACTAGAAATCCTATCATTGTGAATGAGGGGGGGGGCTGCAGATTGGGGACCCAAGACCCATCTGTAGGCAACTGGGCATTTTCTTACAGAAGGGATGTGGGAAGGAGACAAACCAGTTAGGGTGCATGTAGCAACGATGAAACATACACCGTTCCTCTAGTTCTTAAATGTTTCCTCCCTCCCACCATCATGATTCCACTTTTACCTTACAAATCTGGCAAGACCAGAGGATGTACACTATTACAGACAGGAACTGGAAACAAAGGGAATCCAGGACAGATGGTCCCTTTAGGACCAGTGGTGAGAAGGGGTGAGTGGAAGGAGGATGGGATAGGAACCAATTACAACCTCTTCGCTGGGGTACAGACAACAGAAAAGTTGGTGAAGGGAGATGTTGGACAGTGTCTGACATGACAAAATAATAATAATTTATAAATTATCAGGGGTTCATGAAGGAGGGGCAGCGGGGAAGGAGGGGGGAAAATGAGGAGCTGATACCAAGGGCTCAAGTAGAAAGCAAATGTTTTGAGAATGATGATGGTAGCCAATGTACAAATGTGCTTGACACAATGGATGGATGTACGGATTGTGATGGGTTATATGAACCCCCAATAAAATCATTTAAAAAGAAGAAGGAGAGTGAGCCTATAATGCCCCAAATCCTTACCCCTGGCTGTCCTAGCCTATTGTCTGTGTTTAGCTTGAAGATGAGAACCATGGTCTTACACTCTTTCTTTGATTGATGAAGCAATCCAAAGAGAGAGAGAGACAGAGAGAGAGACAGAGAGATAGAGAGAGATAGATAGATAGATATTGGGCTAGAGTATGGTAGAGAGGGACAAATAGCAAAAATAATTCTACTTCCACCAATGCATTGACAAGCCTGTTCTTTTCTTTATGGCAAGAAGGGGTCTCCTGATTGACCTCCTGGTATGGAGTGCTGAAGACCCTACTTGCCTTTCCCCACTCCACGCACGTCTCCCTTTCCTGAGCTGTTGGGAATTGCCCAGACAGCCCAGAGTAGTTCTGAAACGGACCCATTCCTTCAAGAATGGGGAGTAGGGTAGGCTAGACTGTGGGGTACAGGCTGAAAGGAGCATGCCAAATCATTGGAGAAAGATCATATTGGCAGTTGTTTCTGTGGCAAAGCCTTGGGAATGGTGAACGGTGGATTAAAACGATGATGGTTGCGATAGAAACTTGGAAAATAATATTTGTATCCTGGGTAGTAAATGTGGTGATGATTTGGATGCACCCAATCATTTTTTCAAGAATTATGGGTCAGCAAAGCATAAAGTTTGTTATGCCCAGCATTGTTTTCGCATCATTTTAAAATCCCTGTGCATTTTAATGGAAATTTAATCATATGTTTCAGGTTTATTTACACTTAACTCATCAAAATGCTGTTTTGCAAAAGCAATGAGAGATCCAAGAAGCCTTTTGAGCTTTTTTTAAAAAATAAGCTTTTTAAGGTCTTTCTCTCCGCCCCCCCCCCCCCCCCCCCCCCCCCCCCCCCCCCCGCCGCCCTTTAAACAGGAAACGATGTATCATTGAAACCAAAGAAATTGAAGCCCCGAAGGTTCACTTTTGGTTTGAAACTCAGAAGTATGAAACCAGGGATCCTCTGCTGAAATGGGTTTCCTCCTGGTCTTTCCTTAGAAATTTATTGGGCAAGAGCAGAGGATTGCAGCAGAACACAATTTAGCGCTCTAAAATGAGTGACCCTCCTGAAATATAGACTGCAAATGGGAACCACAGCTCTTTTAGTTCACTCGCATGTGATACAGTTCTCATTATTTTTTCCTGCTTAAAAGCTGGGTCAAGTGCAAAACCACAGAGTAAGTTAAAAGTTCATTTCGTGTCTTTTTTTTTTTTTTTAAGTATCCTTAAGGCAAAAGGAAAAAAAGAGTTGTGCAAACAAAGAGGCCCACTTCCAGAAAACTATCTGGTCTGACATTCCCCATTACTTGATGTAGACTGGCGGTGTCCATTCAGGTACAAGGGATAAGTGACTGGATCATTTGCAGATGTCTGTAAGAGTTTGGGGAGGCCTGGTGGCACAGGTGGTCAGGTATCGGGCCACTCACTTACTGCAAGGCCAGCTGTTAGAACCTACCAGCTCCACGCCACAGGAGAAGCCGGATGGCAGTAAGTTTGGTTTGATTATCTAGGGGCTGAGGCAGTCCTTTGCAAAGGTCTAAATATGGAAGAAATCAGTTTTCAGAGTCTGAAGAGTGTGCACAGACAACCATTTGAAAATTAGCCATTGGAAATGCTGTGGAACCTGATTCTGACACATTATGTGTTCCCGAATCAAAAATGACTGAGTGGCATCTAGTTTTTTTAATTAAAAAAAAAAGAACAGGACACATATGTACCTTATATGGATACTTTTACCTTTGATATACTTATATACTTTTATGATAATACTTTTATAAGAATTTTAATATGTACACTTAACATTTTTTAATATACTTACGTACCTTTAAAATAATATAATATACTTAATGCCTTTTAAATATACTTATATATATTTATGAGAACATTTTTATGTATCTTTATAAGAATCTCTTTTTCCTATACTTATACCTTTTCATGTACTGTGCGTCTATGAAAGAACTAGTGTCGTGGGTAAGTGCTGGGCTGTGAACCAAGAGGTTGGAAATTTGCAAACCCCCCCCCCCCCCTCCATCAGCCCCTCTGCAGAGGGAAAGGCTGGACAGTGAGCCTCCTTCAAGACTGTGGCCTCATCTCTCCTCTCCTCTCCAGTTCTTGTCTTGCCCCCCTCACACAAAAAGATTCAAAAGAAGAATCGTCTTCAGACTAGAGTTAGAGAAAAGATTTGCATGGGATCCGTGAGTTTGCTGAGGGGCTACTTTAGCAGAACACCAAATATGCCCCAGTTAATCTGAGGGTTGCATAGAATGAAGAGCTAGGTGTCTATCCCGCTGAGGGTGGGCCTTCCAGCACCATTCCAGCACTAGCTGGCTTTCTGGTAGCTCTTCCTCTGTTGGCTGTCTTTTTGTCGCTCACTCCCCTTTTCTAGGTGCACTCCAGAGTTTATGCTGCGTTTTTGTACTCTATGCTGTATTCCTAGACCCCAGCATTTATGCTGTGTTCTTGTCAGCAGCCCCACCCCCAACCCCACTGAACCCAAGGGTCAGTGCAGCCAGTGTAGAGTGCTCTGACCACCCTGTCTCTCCCGATCCAAGCCCTTGTGCTGTCTCTGTTCAATTGAGAAAGATTTATGTTTTATCTGTCCTTTACCTTTGTGTCCCTCCGCATTTCCGTTATGTAAGGTTCTTTTCCTTGTCACCCCTGTCCCTCTCTTCTTGGTTCTGTCTGGCCAACAGAATCATCACTGCCCCCTAAAAGTTGCTCTTAATATGGAAACAATGTATCATTTCTCACTACCCACAAATAATGAGTTGGAAGAGTCTGACAGCGTCTTCAACACTCTTAGAAGTTATCATTTTTTTTAAACTAATATTTTACAATAAACAAAATACAAGGGACAATCAAAAAGTGTGTGGGAAAACCAGATAGAAAGATAGCAGAATTCTTCTACGAGCTTTTCTAAGTCCCTTCATGTATAACTGAAGGAAATACTATTTGGAAAAAGGAGATTAAAGGGAAAAAATTGGCACAATGAAATTTACTAATGCCATAATCACAACCAATAAAGTGATTGACTAGAAACGTCCCCAGCTTCATATCCTTTCCGCTCTCCTATCAGATCTGCCTGGGGGGGGGGGGCAATTAGGAGAGCCGGTGGCAAAACACAACACAAATAATTGCTCATCCTGTGTGAAATGCCTTCCATCCTGGTGGCAGGAAGAGGCCAGGTTGTACAGGATAAGAGGGTAAGTGAGTTCTGCCAAGCAGGTACCCAAGAGCCAGCTGGCTAGCAAAGACTGGTGGGCAGAGACCCAGATCTGAACGGCAAAAGCCAAAGGAAAAACAGGGATTGCACCAGCTTCAGCAAGGAGAACTTCATGTCCTCTCTGAGGAGGCTGTGGGGGAATTCGGCGCATAAGTATGGATAAACAAACTGAAAAACAGGCTTTACAGGCACAGCGTAGTCTAGTTGCCTGGCAGGTAGGAGGGTTTAGCCAGTGCCCTGTGATGGAGAGTGCTTATGGCCCTTGGAGAAGCCCACAGCTGAGCTGAGGGAGTGCAGGCAGGTCGCAAGACTTTTGTGTGGGATGTTGGGATCATCGCATCATCCATTTGCAAATTGTGCCCCATTGTGTCCTCTGTCCATGGGTCCCCTTCACCTTCATTCCGAATTCCACCCAACCCACCTTTATTTGCGGGGTTGCTGCACTTTGGGTCTCTTCTGTGACATCTTGCAGGGGAGGCCTGCCACGTAAGTGTGAACTCCGTCAAGACGTAGGATCTGCTCATCTATACCATGAAGATCGTTCTAATGTTCATGAGATATATTTTCTTTTCCTTTTAAGATTTCAAATTAATCCACTTTGATGGATGCCATGGTTCTGTGAGGAAGAGGCCTCCTAGATAGGTTTGAAAGAAGTGGAAAACTTCCTGGCAAATATTTTCAGTTTCGGGTTCTTGCCAGACAAATATTGATTTCGATTTAGTTTTGGTGTATGATGACTGGGGAGAGAGAGGGAGAGAGAGGGAGAGAGAGATTCTTGGTTTTGTTTTAATATTTATGTATTTTGCTTTCTTAATATGAGAAACGAAAACCTAAAAGTCCCCTTTCCCCTCCGCCCACAATCCAAACAAAATTCAAACACCCATCACCATTCTGTTTCCTTGTCGAGGGCCTTTACTCAAAGGAGCTGGAACTTGGACTTCTCTCCTCCTTTCCCTGGAATACATTTGGCTTTGTTCTTTGTAACACAGGCAATTGCTGTTAAAGAGACTTTCAGTTTAATGTGTAATTAATAGTTTGGCATTTCTCAGGGGCTTTCCTGGGGACCCTTTCTGTATCTGTTTTGTATTATAGAGCTCCCTTGCTAAATATTTCCAGATCGTATAGATTTAGATAAGACAAGCTCCAGAACTGAGAATATTTTTTATTTTGACATGTACTGTATTTATTAGTATAATGAAAATAATACTTTGACAAGTCCTCGAGTAATGAATGGCAATATTCCCAACCACTGAGTAGTTTTGCGTAACTTTCAGTGGCTAGTGACCACCTGATAGCCAACTGTTCTCCTTGCAGATGTGTTAGCGGATTTGAAATATCTCGGACTCAGTAAGTCCGTTTAGAATGCTTTCCCGTGCTGGTAATTGTGTTTCCTCCCAGTCCCTGTGGGTGGTCGGTTAGCCTGACGTATCTTGTTCCTTCATCTGTGAGAATTAAAGACTTAGGAAAGGATGAACTACAGGTCTGGGGCAAATCACATTCCTTTAACATGGACCTAGTATGAGGCATGCTGAGAGTCATTATGTCTTTAGAGGGAGTAGCCATTTTTCTCAAACAAATGTGTTGATCAGAGGGCAGTAATGGTCACCCCGTCTGACTTTCAGGAGATAGGTCTTAACTGGAATCAATCATTTAACCCAATCTGGAAGTCTGTTATGGTTCATTTGGATATTTTCCAGTGAGGTGAGTTAAAGCAAAAATACAAAAAAGCCCCAAATCCCCAAAACTTACCACCATTGAGTAATTTCAACATATAGCTGCCCTATAAATGAGTCAAGGTAAGAGGTCTTTATTCATTTTCCCTCTCTCCTACAGTTTTTTCCCCTCTCTTATGGAATTCATCTCATTTCATCTCATAATTTAGCAACTGGAAAATAACTCTATTGAATTTGAACCCAGCAAAGAACTATATATTTTTTGTCCCTCAGTTTCACCCATTCTTTATTTTTAGATGAGGCTCATTTATTTATTTATTTATTTTTAATAAATCGTTTTATTAAGGGCTCATACAACTCCCATCATGATCCACACATACATCAATTGTATGCAGGCCACATTAGCATACTTGTTGTACATCATCATTCTCAAAACCTCCTCCTCCATGTAGGCCCCCAGTTCCAGCTCCTCATATTTTCCCTCCCTCCCTACTCCCCTTCCCCCATGAATCCTTAATAATTTACAATTTGGTATTACTTTTTCATATTGTGCACCGTTCAATGTGTCCTTCACTCACTTCCATGCTGTCTGTACCCCAGAGAGGAGGTTATATGTAGATTCCTGTAATTGGTTCCCCCTTTATATTCCACCATCCCTCCACCCTCCCAGTATCACCACTCCCACCACTAGTCCTGAGGGATCATCTATCCTAAATTCCTCATGTTTCTGACTCCAGTGTACATCCCCTGGTCTAGTTGGATTTGTCATCACCCGTTCTTAACATAAGGTTTTGCGTAAATACTTTTCAAACATGAAAAAATGCTGATGATTATTAGCCATCTGGGAGACACAACTTAAAAATATAATGAAATACCACTTTACACCCACAATGATAGCCCAGTTAAAAGTAGCGCAAAAACAAAACAGAAAACAACAAATACTGGTGAGGATGTGGAGATAATTGAACTCATAGATAGTGTTGGCGGCCTTGTGAATATATACAACCACTATGGAAAATGACATGGCACTACCAAACACCATCTGATCCCATATGATCCAGAAACACCACTATTGGGCATATATCCCGAAGAAATGAGACAAAACATGAGTGATGTCTGCTCTGCCATTCTCGTTGGAGCAGAGTTCACAGTGGCAAGAAAGTGGAAGTAGCCCAAATAACCAACAGTGGAAGAATGGATCAAGAGAGTATGATACATATACACAATGGAATACTATGCATCTCTGAAAAAGAGTGATGAAAACATGAAACACTGCGTGACATAGAAAGATTTGGAAACCATTATGCTGAGTGAGGTTAGTCAATCACAAAAGGACAGATACTGTATGATCCCACGACTAAAAGGAAAAGCACCAAGAAAATAAATTATAGAGACCAATTCCCAGACAAAGGGGGCAGAGAGCCTGCCTACAATCAACCATACATCATTTCCTTAGATGAACATCTTATAAGCCACCTCAAAAGAGGAGACCTCACATCAGCTGCAGTCACTCCTTCAAGAAAAGGGAGAATGCCATCTACTTGATGCAGTACAACATTGAGATAAGGTGGGGCCAAATCAATACATACACCAAGGAATGAAAAGGGACTCTTATTGGAAGCAAAGTCAAGTCAAGATCACAGGAGGGGGCATCTATATTTCAGACGAGGCATTTATTCTTCTGTTAGTGGGTAAATGATGAACAGCAACCTTACATTGGGAAATGATGCTCAGCAATAATCATAGAGAATCCAAGGGGAGAATAAACCCAGTACTGCTTTCCTGGTTAGATACTTTTTTTGTGTGGCATCACTGCCCTGGTGGGAGTGGGAGGCCCAGTCTTGCTACTGGAGAGCTGCTGCTGGATTTGAACTGGCAAGCCACTAGGCCACAGTCGCACACTCAACCACTATGCCACTGGGGCTCAGTTCCGGTTAGATAATTTTGACACTAGTTTCTACCCAACCTTTGGTGAACTACATCATGTGCTATGTACTATGATGACCTATCTTTTCCAAGAACCTGGCATCTCCCATAGGAACAAGTTTTGGGGATATCCAAGATTCAAAAATATCATTATTAATTGATTTATCCACATAGTGATCAGTAGTGAGCAGTAACTTAAGGGAACAACAGGGAGAGCAGATACATTTTGAGAAAAAAGGACAGAACGATTTGAAGAATGGGATATTTGGGATGAAACAGACTAGTATGAGATGTCATGTCAGTGGTGGAGAGGAGCTATTTGTCAAAGGATAAAATGATAGCAAGGGGTATGATGGGGAAAGAAGGTGGTGATTGGGCAGGTGTTCAAACACCAAAGACAACTTTCTTCTCTATCCTTCTCATTATCACAATATTGTTGAAGGTGACTACCATCATTTTATGCCAAAGAATCTTGATTTCTAGATCTGTCTCTAAACATTTAGTGATATAGCTTTTCTGAGATTCACTTTCATGCAACACAAAATACTAGACAATGCAGTGGTCTTGCATTTTGTGTTTGGTTTCATTAAACACTTCACCAAGCGTAAAATACTAGAAACAGGCAGGAGGCAATGCATTTTCCAGGTGTATTATTTGGAGACTCGTGAGTTCTGTGGAAATGTTTCCAGGGCATTGCTGCAAAGATGGGCACAAGTAGCAAGCAGGCAGATTCTACCTCACACTTTCACCTCTACAACCAAACTTGCTCTGCCACTTTGGCTTTGCATTAGATTTCTGCAAAAACATTTTGTTGCTGGACAGGTTCTGTGTCTCAAAGACACTTTTGGAAACTACTCAACTTAGATGATTTCTCAGGTGTTTTCCACTTCTGACATTTTAGGAATCTGTTATCAGTACCTCAAACCTCTAAACTGTGGCCATTGTATACAGGCTGAATTAAACAGTGCTCTATTCTCCTTCCTGAAGAGGGAATTATATGTTCCTGTGTTCTCTGTATTTTATTATGGTAGCTGAAGGCTGACAGTAAGGATCTAGACAATAATGACATAGGAGACTCTATCATATATATAATAAAAAAGTGACTATTTATTTTAAAATCCATTCTATTGGGGACCCTTATAGTGCTTATAAAATTCCCGTACATCAATTGTATCAAGTATATTTGTACATATGTTGCCATCATCATTTCTAAAACATTTTCTATTTGAGCCCTTGGTATAAGTTTCTCTTCTCCTCCTCCCTCCCCCACCCACTTGCCCTCATGAATCTTTGGTCAATTACATATTGTTAATATTATTTCATCTCTTACACTGTCTATTATCTCCCTTTACCCACATTACTGTTATTCATTGCTTCAGGGTGGAGTGAAGGGGCTATATAGCTAACCTTGTGATGTGTTCCCCCATTTTCCCCCTTCCCTCTCCCCAATGATCCCCCTCCCCTCATGATCTCACTATTCCACTACTGTTCCTGAGGGGTTTATCTGCCCTGAATTCTATGTGTTGAGAACCACTGTGTGTTCTTATCTGTACCAATGTGTGTTCTCTGGTCAAACCAGGTTTGTTCGGTAGGAACAAGTCATGGTAGTAGTAGGGAGGAAGTATTCAGGAACTAGATGTGGGCTTCCTCAGTGCTATCCTGCACCGTGGTTGAATCACTCCTTCCTTATACCACTTCTGGGGGTGGCGGTGGTGTGTCCAATGGTCTACAGATGGGCTTTGGGTCTCTACCCCAAGTCCCCTCTTTTGCATTGATATCGTTGTTTGTTTTGAATCTTTTGATACATGAGGCCTGATCCCCTCGATGCCTCATGAACACACAGGCTGTTGTGCTTTTTCATTGTGGGTGTATTTGCTTCCCTGCTATAGGGCCGCTTGAATGATCATTCTACTGAATTTCTGGTTCTGTTCTATAAAGTTGAATATATAAAGTTCCATATAATCCCTTTGAAAAGCGACTATTAGGACTAGAAGCAATTGCCTTTAGATGGACTCTGACTTATGTGTGTCAGAGGGGAAGAGTCCGTGACTCACATTTAGGCAGCAGATCGAAAGTTCTTTTTTTTCTGCACAGCCTCTGGGTGGACTTGAACCTACCACTTTTTTGGTTAGCAGTCAATTCCATTAACTGTCCATTTTTTAAAAAGGGTAGAACAAAGCTTCAAGACATAAAGCAATCCCACTCTAAAGAAACAGACCTAGTTCTGAAAATGACTCCAGGGTCCACACTCTCTTCTTGTTTCTGCCTCTCAGTGGACATTTTTTTCAGGGGACTCTTGCTGGTTTCACTCACCTACCAAGTCTCATGTGACTCTTCCAGAATGGGGTGAAGACTTCCTATCAGGAGGGGGTCCAAGTGCCTCTTAGTTGCCAAGACAAAACTCTGATTAAGTACAGTGCCCAGCTTAGGACAGTTCTTCACCTGATGACTGATCACTTCAAACTTTATCCAGGTTGCAGAGTTCTTGTAGGCAGATAGCATGTGTGTGTGTGTGTGGGGGGGGGGCTGGTGGGGGGGGGGAACATGTCCAAGGGCCCAGTTAACTCAGCACAAGGCCAGGAGCTGCTGGGTTGTGTTCTATGAATGCCACTTGACTTATTCCAGAATAAAGCATGGTAGGATTTTAGTTTTCAGCAAGAAGAAACTATTGAACAGAAATATAAACATTAGTCTGAAAAAAGCAGACATAAAGAGAGCACTCCAGACGTTTCTCACAGGCTTGCAACCGCCTTCAGTTTTCTGGTTCTACCTAAATGTGTTTTTAAACAGCTTTGTCAACCTTAGCCCTATTAGCAATTGCCAATCAACCTGCAAACTAATTATTCAGG
The DNA here is from genome assembly GCA_004026705.1 of Nesogale talazaci. Taxonomy (NCBI): domain Eukaryota; kingdom Metazoa; phylum Chordata; class Mammalia; order Afrosoricida; family Tenrecidae; genus Nesogale; species Nesogale talazaci. Next base: position 44,654 of record PVJH01009016.1, read on the forward strand.
GGCAAACTGAAGTTAAAGATGGACTTGCATCTAATCGGCCTCAACTTACTCATGGAAGTTCTTAAGCTCAGTCTGTCTTCCTTATTCTGATTCTTCAAATAGCATAGCTGCAGTGATGAATTCCAGATGTTGAGCTCTGCAGTGCTTTAGGGGCTAATACCTTAGAGTTCTAAATGAATAAATGTAGTTTTGCCCCCTTGTGATTAAAACCGGAACCAGAGGGCCCTTTATACCTATGCATGTGGAAGGCTGCTCCTATTTCTGATAAGGTGAAATGTACCTGAAGACTTTGAATATCACAGGTTCATGGGACGTGGTGGAATGGCTCAAGGATCAGCTTCAGTCTTTCCCCCACCCCCCTTTTTCTTTTTCCCTGTGCACTTTTCATTTCTTCTTCTTCATTTCATTTCTTTTTTCATCCCCTTCACCCTCCTGCTCCACCCCCTTCTGTTACACTCCACCTCCCCCCTCTCTCTCCATTTCCTTCTCTTTAAAAATATTCATTTGAAAGCAAACACATCAACTCTTTCCTTAATTACCAGTAATGCACATGTACCCTTAAGGTTGATGTGCGTTTTTCTTTGTATCAGAAAAAAGAGCCTGAATAATTGTATTCCAATCTTGACAGTGTGCGCTTTCTTTGGTCATGTTTTTCCTGAGGATGGATTTGGGGAAGTGCTTAAGGTGAGGAAATTTCCTCCATGGCATCATGGGAAGGAGATTCCACTGGAGGGATGCTTCTGACTTCTTGCTTTTCTCTCTGCCAGTTGGCTGGGATGTTCAGGAGGTGAGCCAAGATGGGGCAGGGCAACTCAGCTAGAGAGATTGTCTACTGGGGACCTAGTTGCTAAGGGCAGCAGCATGTTTGTCTACCTTTGGCCTAGTAGAAATCCTGGAAAAGGATGAACTATTCCTGGATTGGAGACCTGGGGTTTTGGTATAAGCTCAATGAATAGGTTAGTTCTGGGTAGACTAGAGAAGCAAATTCAGATGTGTATAGGAAAGAGTTTTATATAAAGAATAATTGTGCATTAAGAAAACATCCCAGTCCAGCCCAGATCAAGTCCATAAGTCTGATATTAGCCCATATGTCCAGTACCAGTCTGTAACTTCCTCTTCAAACTCATGTAACATATGCAATGATGCTGAGTGCAGGAAGATCACAGGTCAGTGGGTGGGAAGTCTTGTGAATCCAGTGGCAGTGGAAGCAGCTTAGTGCTGGCATGGATTTCCATGTGACTCCACCAGTTCTAAGGCTCTGGCTTCCATCAGTATAGCTCCATGTGGCTTTTCAACAGGAATGTCTTGCAGCGAGTGAGCATGTGTCCTACCTTCAGTGAGCTATGTATCTCCTTCGCACATCCAAATGAGGTCATCAAGCTGCGACCTGACTGACAAGCTAAACTCTTCATTCTTAGTAGTCTCAAGTTGATGACAGATTATGTAACTACCACAGTGAATGAGAAGCTTATTATGCTATTTGACCTATCTAGGTAATATCATATGTACATTATATTAATAACAAGGTTAACCCTTTGATCTCAATATTTCTGAATTCTTCTCACACACTCAACTAATTCACAGCTGGGGTGGGGGTGGGGGGAATGAGGTAGTCTACTCTAGCCCCAATCATAATCATAGTAATATGTGCTCACTCAAAGAAATTTGAAAATAGAGAACACCAAGAAGAAAATAAATCACCCATAGTATTAATGGGTAGAACCCTAGCAACATTTTAGCATTCATGTCTTTATCCTCTTATTCATCTCCTTTTTCTCTCTCTCTCACTCATTCTTTCTCCCTCTGTGTGCCTGTGTGTGTACACACACACATATGGACATACAAAGATACATTCTTATATATACTCATATGCTTCCATTGCGTGAGGAAGTAGCAATAAAGTTTCAGGAAAATGGATTTGAAAGATAATGGCATTTTTCCACAAACTACTTGAAGTCCCCTTATACGTGTATATGTAGAGTATATATACATGTGTATCTGTATATACACATATACACACATACACATACACATAAATATAGCCATATAGACACACACATATACATATATATACATATACACACATACTGTCAGGAGATACCATTCGCTGGAGAAAGACACTATGTTTGGTAAAGGGGAGAGGCAGTGAAAAGCAGGGAAGAACAGAAATGGAGGAACAGAGTGACTGTACCATGGGCTCAAGTATGAAAGCCATTATGGGGATGGCATAGGACTGGGCAGTGTTTTGTTCTGTTGTGCATATAGGATCCAGATGGGTCAGAACCTGATGACACCTAACAACACACACACATCCCTAAGTGGAGACAGGCTTTTTTTGGTTTAAAAATAAGAAGTTAAGGTCATTTCGTAGTAATGATAGTTTTTGTTGTTGTTGTGTGCCATCAAGGTGACGTTGACCCAGAGTGACAATAGTACAAAGCATTCCCCGGTCCCGAGTCATCCACAGAATTGCTCTTTGCTTGAGCCTCTTGCTGAAGCCACTGTGTCAATCCATCTCCTCTGGGGCCTTCTTCATTCTCACTGGCCCCAGACTTTACCAAGCAGGAGGTCCTTTTCTAGGATCTGGTCTCTCCTGACAGCGTTTCCTGACAGTGGGATGTGAGATGAAGTCTCTTGCCATCCATGCCTCTCAGGAGCATTCTGGCCATGCTTATTCCAAGACAGATATATTTGTTCTTTCAGCCATCCATGGCACTTTCAAATTAGGGTTGATCATGTGCCTGGCACTATTCTAAGCACTTCTTGTATGATAGCTATTTTTTATCTATTTGAAAGGTCATTCACAGAGCCTGTGAATGTGGTCTTATTTAGAGAAAGGGTCTTTAGAGATGTGATTAAGGGAAATATCTTGAGGTGGGAGCTTTCTGGATTGCAGAAATCCAGAAATCTTAAAATCTAATAACAAGAGTTCCTAGAAGAGAAGAGAAAAGGAGAAGACTCAGAGTGAAGATGAAGGTTCAGATGGGAGTGAACGGCCACAAGCCAAGGAAGAATCATTTTATTGAATGAAGCCCTATGATTCATCACAGCCCTATATGGTACCACCAGTGGAAACTCCCTAAATTTCCATCAATGGAAGAATGGAGAAACAAGCTATTGCATACATACAATGTCAAAAACAACAACGAAACTGTGAAACACCTCAAACCATGGAGGCTTGTGCTTTGTGAAATAAGTCCATCACAAAAGAACAAATACAGGGGGTCTAAGACTGTCATTTTAAAAAGACAGTGAGTTTTACATGAAAAGAAACGTTCTTTGATGGTTACCAGACACGAGAAGGGAAAGAGGAACAACCAGAGAGTGGACATCTGGTCATGGGGGTGAAGGGAAAAGGAATGCACAATCTAACCCATGGCATAGGAAATCACTGGGGGGTGCACACGAGTAAGGGACAATAAAGTTTTATATGATTTCCACGCAACCCTTCACTAACAGCATCAACGAACATCCTTAAGTAGATACATACATAGATACACACACACACACACGCAACAGAAGTGGGAAGGTGAAGGGAAGTAGGACATTGGGCAAAAGACAGTGTATTTTGATGCACTGTAAAGAGAATATTGTATTGTATCAAGAATATTGTAAAGTATGCTGGGGGCAAAACTCTTTATACTTCTTAGACTGAGCTAAACACCTTGAGTTTAGTTGACGTGCTCATACAGGCTTAATAAATACCCAAGGAACCAAGGAATAAACACACTTCTAGAGAACTTTTGTTTCTATGTATGCATTTTGAAATCTCTGAGAGAAGGTTTTTGTCTGTGCTTTAGGGACAATAGGGCACTGCTGGCTTCTTTCAGACTCAATATCAACTGGACGATTCCTTTTATTCTTACAGCCTCTGAGGGATCAGTAAGACTTTCCCCAAGTAAGCACGTGCTCTCCAAGTGCCGAATTGCTAGCTCTGTGTGACCCTGCAGCCTCGGGGCTGTGAGGCTTCTTTCTCAGTGCCACCACCCTTCCTTTGAAAATGGCTGATGTCAGTCCCAAAGAGAAACGAACTCTCCATTTCAGCGGCTGGACACTCAGGCTTTCCAGCTCTCCTGGCGGAGTGCTCCCTCATTTATAATGAATGTTAAATCCCAGCGGTTCACATTTTCAGGGCTTGGTCGAGGTGTGATCTCACCACCGAGCTGCAATGCCTCACTGCCAAGTGGCTCCCCTTGGCTCTGGGGAAGGTCAGTCGGTTCAGTCAGTCTGCAGACCTGGTGTTCAGGAATGTTAGGAGCGTGGGGCTCCTAGGGAAGCTGGGAATCAGGAATGTCATCATATATCTAAGTGCACCATATTTCTAAGCACACGTGCATGCACAAGCAGACAATTGCAGATAGAGTGTTTGTTTTGACTGAGGTTAATGAAAGGCTCAATTGGGACTTTGGTGGGTATATACAGGAACGGAGAACTCAGTCCATTTCAGTTTAATTGGGAGGCACCAATAGTGCAGTACACCCAAAGCTTTGAATTCCCTCAAAGGTGCCTTGGGAGAAAGGACTAGTAATCTACTTCCAAAATAATCACAACCATTGGAAACCAGAAGGAGAGAAGTTTGACTTTGAAATTCATGGGGTCGTCACCAGTCAGAAATGCCTTGATAGCAGCTTTGTTTTTCTTAAAAAAAAAAAAAATGCTGAGTGACTTGTTTCTGAGCCAAAGCAGAGACTGCATATTAAAATAGGAATAAAGGACACTATCTGCCCTCAAGAGCTTGTGGTTTAGACAGGGAGAGGCACATGATTTAGTGCGTTGCATAAAATATGATTTTTGTAAAATGAAGATTTGGCCTTAGGACAACTTCAGCTGTCTTCATGACTCAAGTCCTAGGCCTGGTTTGTGTAGGTGGAGCATCAGGGGCACAGAGATCAAAGTAATGGGTGACATAATAGATATGTCTTTAGGATGGAAGATTATGTAGCCATATAACTTTCAAAAAAATGAATGAAACCCCCATAAATGGATAGAAAAATTAGATCTGAAATGAAGGTAGTTATTGGATTTAAGATGTGTCTTTTCTCCTCTTCCTCCTCTTCCTTCTCCGATGTGTCCTAAGGTCAATTTTCTCTGGTACCAGGACATTCTCAGCAGAGGAATCCTGAGTACAAAAGAAATGATCTATTCTTAACTCTTCTTTTTAAAAATTTTGTTGACACATAATCTACATATCATACCATTTGATAGTTCAGTCCTATCAAGAAAAGTTGTGTAGTCATTACTGTGATTTATTTTTGACCATTTTCTTCTTTCTCCTACTCATTATTACCTCTCTATTTCCCCCCTAACTTCTCCTTTCATAAACCAGAAAACCATTAATCTACTTTCTGTTACTGTAGACTTGCCTATCTTTATTTTCCTATACTGAAAAACACATCAAAAACAAAACAAAAGCAAAAAAAGTGAAACAAAAACCCTCAATAAAAAGAAGACATTAAAAACTAGAACAAATTTAAGATAAGTCAGAAAGGAGATTGGATAACAAGGGATTACCCAAACTACATTCATACTAATCTACTTTCTTTTCTTTCTTTCTTTTTTAAACTAATCTACTTTCTAATGCACTCTGCATGATAGTAAGGTTACTCACATCCCTGGTTATGGTCAGAGGGGATTCACCAGAAGCTTCATCCCTGAGCATTTCCCCTGTGTCTGATAAGGGGTTCTCTGTTGTATGGGTATTGCATCAGTTATGATTTCCTGGTGACCTTCTGGATAACAGAACAAACAGTCCTTGATTCTGTGCCATCTTCATGCTCAGTGAGATGTGGGAGTCCATTACAGGGACTAAATCCCATTAAGGGTTTCCTTGGTTTTTGTTGACCCTCTCCTTTACTAACCACGATGAACTTTTCTAGTTATTCGTCTTTCCTGATGACATGTAAGTAACTCACTTCTATAGAGCATGCTGTTGTACTTCTTTGCACGTGTGTACAAAATCAAATTGACTGATGAAAATGCATTCTCCATGGCACTTCACATGTAGAAAACATTGGCAGAATGAAATCTATTCACATAAGCAGGCAAGTAACTAGCCTCCTTTGGGCTCTGTTTAGAACATTTCTCCTCTGAAGCAGCTGGTGCTTCTCGGTTTCCTGGCAAAGATGCTCTTTCTATAAGCGGGCTTCGGGGAGCAGCCCCCACTCCTCCCCTGCAGTGCAGTGAAGAACAGCACATAGTACAATGAAAAGCAACAACAGCACATGACAGACCTGAAAGAAAAAGCACTGGAACATGCAGATGCCTGGCTTGCTCCTCCAATCCTTTTTTTCCTGGTTTCACGATGCCTGACCAAAAAAATCTAGTTGAAAATCAATGTTGGGTCAAGAAGAATCCAGGAAGGTGTCACCCCAACAACCCCAAACCTCGTGGGATGAAAAAAGTAGGAGTCTCATCTCAGTGGTGGTGCTGTAGCCGGCCAAGAGCCCCACGGTTCTGGAAGCTCTTCCTCCTCCTTCACTCCATGTGAGTCAATTTCATTCATAATTGTGAGACAAGAGGAGCTGAATCTCAGGCTTCCTTCTGGAAGTACCATTAACAAACAGGGAAGGAGGGCAAAGGAGTCCATCATGAGCAGTGGGGATGTCACATGGTTAGAGTGAAACTCTTAGTTTTCAACTATTAATCTCAACGGGTAGAAAAATCTATGACACGTTAACAAACAAAAATTCTATGCTTCAGAAAAATCAAAAGCAAATGCTTTGGGAAGTCTACCATTTATTTTTCTGCACTTCAGGGGAGCTCATGACACCAGTGTCGTGTATAGCCATAGTTAAGGATAGCCTTCTCTAAGTCATCTCAGCATGGCATAGTTCCCTCACCCATGGTGGAAAAAGCAGTTAGCGTTCCATTAACATGGTGGCAACACCATTACTTGTCACTTGTGTCACAGAACACACTCTCCATCTTTTTTTCACATTGACTTCTGTCTACGAGAGTCTTGGTTGGAGATGTCCCAAGATGACCCAAGCCAGTATTGTCATAATTGGGCAGCATTCTATACAGAAACACAGGAACTCTGAAATATATGGGGGTCTTGATAGTGATGGTAACATTTCTGATCCATGCTGTTGTCCAAAAATTCTTTGAGGTCTTGGAATAGGAACTTAAACCAAAATGAGACTGTGTCAGGTTGTTTGATGACAATTTGACTTCCTTCGGGGGAGCCAAGTCAGCACCACAGAACTTTAGATGCTATCTAAGCAGTTTGGGTGCACTGTCAGGAGACTGAGACTACTGTCCAGATGAGACGGTGAATGCAGAGTGAGAGAAGGGAGACGGATGGGACCCTTCCACCCAGCACCTTCTTAGGTGGAAGCCACTACTACCATCTATGGGAAGTGTGGTCTGTGACACAATAGGTAACCAATGATGATGGTGCTGAGCACACTCCAATGGGCTTGTGGAGTCTCCATGATCTCACCATGGGTGAGAGTGGATTTGAACCGCCAACCCAGTGGCCACAGACCTCCACACAACCACTACACCACTGGGATTCAGCTATTTTCTGCTTTAAAATTTTTATTATACTTCTCTGGCTAAGGAGATACCGTGATCACAAAGGTGGTTTTCCCAGGGTGAGGCTTTTCTGTTACACTCAGGATGTGCTGACCCCTGCGACTTACAGGACTTCATCACCTAACTGTGGATTTTATTTTTTAAAAAAAAATCATTTTATTGGGGGCTCTTACAGCTCTTATTGCCATCCATCCATCCATCCATCCATGGCGTCAAGCACATTTTTACATATGTGGCCATCATTTCCCAAACATTTTCTTTCTACTTGAGCCCTTGGTACCAGCTCATTTCTCCTCCCTCCTGAACCCTTGATAATTTATAAATCATTATTTTTTTCATGTCTTATAGTGACCACTGTCTCCTTTCACCTACATTTCTGTTCTGTGATCAGTTCCCTGGAGTTCGTAGCTCTGACCCTTAAGAGTTGAAGCAGAAGAAACAGATTGAGGTGAAAAGCATAACAAATAGCATAAAGAGGTGAGGGGAATCCTGTTTCCTGGGATTTAGTGTTGAATGAGGCAGATTCCACACTCAGATTGTTGAGATTCTGATATACACACCTAAGTACTATATAGTCTAGTACGAAGAAGCGTGGGTGGCCTTGGAGGGGCCAGCTTCACTAGGACAACAGGTACACAGTTTAGAAGAGATGAGATCGATGCCACGCCCTGAAGTTACTCAGAAGCTAGCTTGATAGAAAGAGGAAGGAAGATTCTAGAAAGAATACTTGAAAAGCCCTGGAAAGGAGTGACAAGGGACTCACTAAAGGGGGGGGGGGATGTGGGAAGGAGAAAGGTAGAGATAAAATGAAAGAACTGTTCTCGTTCTTCATGGACTTCATCTCTCTAAGAAAATTCCACACCCCCAAGGAGGCATCAGTCATCAGGGTATCTACTGTCTGATGGATAGGTTGGACTCCACACAGGCACCATTGAGTTGGTATAACTGTAACCACCATACCATCTTTTCGCTGCTGTGGGTAGCAGCTACAATAAACATCGTTGTATTTTTATCTATTCATTCTTTGTTCTTTATTTCTTTAAGATATATACCAAGTAGAGAAATTGAAGGGTCATGTGAAATCTCTATTTGCATTTTTTAAGGAGGCTGTTGTCCACAAGGGCTGTATAATTCTACAACCCCAGCATGAGTGTATGTATGAGTGTTACAATCTCTCCACATCCTCTCTATTTGTTATTTTCTGCTTTTTTTTTGCATCACTGCCCTCTGTTGGGAGTAGGAGGCCCAGCCTTGCTCCTGGAGAGCTGCTGCTGGATTTGAACCACCAATCCAGTGGCCTCAGTCCTCCACAGAACTACTACACCACTGGGATTCAGCTATTTTCTGCTTTAAAAATTTTTTTTATTATACTTCTCTGGCTGAGGAGATACCGTGATCACAAAGGTGGTTTTCCCACGGTGAGGCTTTTCTGTTACACTCAGGATGTGCTGACCCCTGCTATTTCCCCTGTGGGAAACTCGACTGCAAAACTTGTGATCGTGGGGGACTGTGTTCGCGCTCTTCCCTGTATCAAATCAATAATTTTTTTTCTATTAGCACCAGGGTATGATGGTATATCACCACTGTGTTATTTTGTATTTCTTTTACAGCTAATAATTACCAGCCTCTCTTTTTTTATGATGGTAGACTATCTGGATGTCATCTTTAGTGAATTGTCATCAAGGTTGTCTGCTAACTGAAATGTTCATGGTTTGAACCCACCCAGTGGTGCAGAAGGAAAAAGATCTTGCCATCTGCTCTAAAGATTATAACCTACCATGTATACTCGAGTATAAGCCGATCCAAATATCAGCTGAGGTGCCTAATTTTACCACAAAACTGCCTTAAATATGTGCTGGAAAAACTTGGCTTATACTTGAGTCTATAGGTAATTTGACTGTCTCATAGGATCTGTGACTATACTGCTGCTGATTTTATGGATAGCCTCTCCTGATTTGACTTTGCTTATGGATGCGGACTTGTAAGGTTCCAACTGGAATGAAGATTCTTTTGCATCAAAGGACATGCTTGTCCCCTCAGAGCACTGGGTTGAAGTTAATGGGCAGTATAGAATGTGGATACTCAAAATGCAAAGGATAAAGGCATGAAGTGGCTGACTTACACACCAACACATCTCTCTGCCTCACTCCTTCACTGTGGTCAGGGGACCCACTGGAACTCACAGAAACCTTCTCCTCTTGATCACTCAGAGGAGCCGGTATGCTTGAATCACCGACCTTGTGGCTAGCAGCCCAACACCCACTGCACAGTGCCAGCACATGCATTTAAACAAAACAAACAAGCAAACAAACAAAACTCTTTTCCATCAATTAGATTCTGACCCAGAGTGATACCATAGGACTGACTAGAACTGTCTCTGTGGGGTTTCCAATCCTGCAACCCTTAACAGGCGTAGGAAACTTCATCTTTTTCCCCCTGGAGTAGCTGATGGCTTCTCCCTGTTGATGTGGTTATCAGACCAACCGGGAACCTGGTATGCCAACAGGACCCCCTTGGTGTCAGGTACTTTCAAGTCGGTTGTGACTCCCAACAGCCTAGCTACAACAGAACGCGTATCCCCACAATTGCTCCGGTGTGGGAACGCACTGCTGCAGCTTCTGTCTCAACTCATCTTGTCAAGTCTGTTCCTCATCTATGCTGCCCTTCTGCCTCACCAAGCATGATGCTGTTGTCTATTTATTTATTATTTGTGTGTGTGTGTACCAATATGTTTGGTTGTTTCCTTGACTTCCTGGTGGAGCTTGTGAAGGGTGGGAGGAAGCTTGAGTTTGGTGGGCTAGTCAACTGTTGGGTGGTGTGGTAGAGGAGTAATAGACACTTCAGAACAGGTAGGGGCAAAGAGATAGAGACTCGCCAAAGGAGAATGTTAAAAGGTGGCGTCATAGAGCAAAGAGAAACAGCAAGTGGTATTAAATTGAGGATTATATAAAAAAGCACATGCAATTTCTTATTTTGAAAGAAAGAAAGGATAATACCAATTGCAAATGAGTTATAAGAATGGTACAGGGTATGTTTTTTTTAAGAAAAAGAGAAATGAAGAGAAGGACTTTAAAAAAAAAGAAGAGCTGTTGGTGCTTGGGGTTTAAGCTCTGCCTAGACACAATGAATCTGGGGTGGGCAAGAGACAGGCGTGTTTACAGGAGGAGGATGGAAAGCCAGGTGGGTTTAGGATCTGGCTGGAGGCAGAAGGGTGAGGGTCAGTTGAATAGTTTTATAATCAACACCTGGTTGGGTGCTTGACGTGGCTGAAATATAATTAGACTCGCTAGTGTCCCAGAGGCAAGGGGGTCAAGTTGCATGGCAGGACACGGAGAAGTTTTTCAGAGGAATCTGGGACTGAGTGGGTGTGGAGTGGGCGGGACTCAGCCCTTTAAAGAGGTAGGGTTCTCTGAAGCAGGTTGAGGAGGAGATTGCAGAGCCATGGCTCTTTTATTGGGATGCCTGGGGTGTGGGGACATATGAAGGCGGAGTGGCCTCAAGGGGCAGCCGATTGCTCGGCCTGGGGTGGTTTAAAAGAGGTGCCGCCTGGGAGATGGGGCCATTCACGTGAGGATTTTAGATTTGGTGGAAAAACATTTTTGTTAAATAGCATGAATGAAAGGACAGTGCAGATTAAAAAGGAGTTATAAAAATAGTACATGAGTCGGGCTGAGCCCCGGTGGCGTAGTGGTTGTGCGCGGGACTGCGGCCCACTGGGATGGAGGTTCAATTCCAGCAGTGGGGCTGGGCCTCCTACTCCCACCACCGGAAAGCAGTGATGCCCCCCCCCCCCAAAAAAAATAGTACATGAGTCAACCAGGGTACCATAAAGCATCGATGAAACACAGGACCTCAGTGCTGCTTCTCAATTCAGACGAGACCAGAACATGTACACGGATACAGAGAATAGATGGGGGCTCATGCCACATGGATTCCAGGAACAGTAATGCCATAAGGGTGGGGATAAAGAGGGCAGGTGGGGGAAAGGAGGAATTGGTCGCAATGATCAACAGATAACCATACACCCCTCTCCAGGTGGAAAGAATAACAGACAAAATGGGGGGTAGCAGTCAGTGTAAGATATGAAAATAATAATAATTTATAATCTACGAAGGGGAAAGGAAGGGGGAGAAAGGGGAAAATGAGGAGCTGATACCAATGGCTCAGTAGAAAGTAAATGTCTGGAAATGAATGAAGGCAATATATGTACAAACATGCCTGAGATGTAAAAGTCCCTAATAAAATGACAATAAAAAATTAAATAAAATTTCACTGGGAAAAAATAGTACAAGATTTTCTTTTCAAAAAGGTAAGAAGAAGAAGAAGTTGGGAACTATACCTGGTCCCCTGGTTGTGAACGACTAGAATATGGGTGGTCATAGGTCTCTGCTTGTCCATGTGCTGACAGAAGTGCTGGACTGTGTTCATGATGCCACTGACTACATAACTTTGTTCCCCTGGCCTGGGGAGTAGGCATCAGTGTATTGCTGGCCATGGCTGCTGGGTTAGGATAGGGGTATCTGGAAGGTCTCTGAGTTTCCAGGTGCACCTAAACACATTCTCTTGAAAGGGCCTACTTGTGTTTTATTGAATATGCAAAGGCATTTGATAGTGGGAACCATGACCAAGTATAGATAACATTGAGAAGAATTGGAATTCCAGAATATGTCATTGTGCTCATGTGAAACCTGGGCCTGGACCAAGAGGCAGCCATACAGAAAGAACAAGGGAATACTGTGTGATTTAAAACCAGCAAAGGTGTGTGTCAGAAAGGTTAGATCCTTTCACCATACTTATTCAGTTTATGTTGAGAAAACAGTCTGAGAAGCTGGACTATATGAGGAAGAGTGATATGTCAGGAACAGAGGAAGACTTTAAAATAAAAAAAAACCTATGATATGCAGATGACACAACCTTGCTTGTTGAAAGGGAGGAAGTCTTGAAGCACTTGCTGATGAAGGTCAAGGACTATAGCCTTCAGTATGGATTACAACTCTTTGTAAGAAAGCCCAAGTTATCACAACTGGACCAATAGATAATATACTGAGACACAGAAAAGATGGAAGTTGTCAAGGATTTCGTCTTGCTTTGATCCACAATCAATGTTCACAAAAGCATCAGTCAGTCTTTTACCTTGGGAGAATCTGCTGTACAAGGCTCCTTCACTGCTTTGAAGAGCAAGAATATCACTTTGAGGACTAAGGTGGGCATGACCCAAGCTATGGTCTTTTCAATTGCTTCATAGGCATGTGAATGTTGGAAAACCAATCAGAAAGGCCAAGGGAAAATATATGCATTTGAATTAGGGTGATGACAAAGAAGATTTAAAGTTCTGTAGACTGCTAACAGAACAAACAAATCTGTCGGGGAAGCAGTACAGCCAGAATACTTCTTCGAAGCATCGGTAGTGAGATGCCATCTTCTTTGGAAGAATTATCAGGAGAGACCTGAGTTATTCTGATAAAGGACATCATGCTTGGAAAGTGCAGGGTCAGATCCAAACAGGAAGACCCTGAAGGAAGTGGAGCGTAATGATAGACTCAACCATCACAATTGTGAATGTGGTACATAAGCTGGAGGTGTTTCATTTTATTGTTCACAGGGTTAACTATGCGTTGGAATATACTTGACAACACCATATTTTACCCACTTTTTCTTCGATGGGGGTGGTTATTTGACTTTTAACATCGGTCTTTAGGAGCTCTATATGCATTATGAATTGTGATTCATTGTCATTCCTTGAAAGGTCTTAACCAAAGATTCATAACCTCACTTAATTTTTAGCATGGCTGTCTAAATGTCTGCTTGTTGTCCTTTAGGCACAAGTCCTCTGGATCTATAAGTCTCCTTGATTTGAAATATTATCATAGTCATTATTTTGTTCTACATGGCTATGAATTTCCTAAGTTTTACTGGTTAATGAACCCATCATTTGAACACCACCCCCCTCCCCCACAAATAAAACCAACAGCACCTGGGCTGAGCCCCAGTGGCATAGTGATTGTGTGTGGGACGGCGGCCCACTGGCTTGGCGGTTCAAATCCAGCAGCAGCTCCCTAGGAGCAAGGCTGGGCCTCCTACTCTCACCAGAGGGCAGTGATGTTTCTCCCTCCAAATAACAAAAAGTCCCATAACTCCCCCCAAAACAAACAAAAAAACAACACCCAAACTACTACAGATATCAAGCCTTTCTGAGCGATAACAACCCTGTAGGACAGAGTTGAACTGCTACATCTTTTGCCTGATGTAGCACGGTTGGTTTGAACTGTCAACTTTGTAGTTAGTGACTCAGTATTTAACCCATACTAATATAAAATATCAAGTAACGTCTCTGCCCGCATAGAACCTATATTTTAGTAGGACCAGGAACATTAGATAAATTATCACAACCTAAATACTTAATTACAAATATTTAATAACAAATAAGAAGACTAAACGTGTGTGCTGGGAAACCTTTCTGTTGAAGTGATACTTAAGTGGATCCCTGAAAGATAAGTCAAGGTTTCCAGACAGGGGGAAGGGAAGCGCTTGGGAGAGAGCCAGGTCTTGGGATAGGGATACGTTGGGTGTCCTTGTGGTTAGGCACCATCAAGTTGGTTCCGACTCACAGAGATCCCATGTAACACAGGGTGAAGCACTGCTGGTCCTGTTGACTGTTGACTTTGTAGTTAGCAACCGAGGATTTAATCCATACTAGTAGAAAATATCAAGTCATGTCTGCCCTCATAGAATCTATATTTTAGTAGGATCAGAAATATTAGATTATCACAACCTACATATTTAATTACAAATATTTAAAAACCTCTCACAGTTGTTCCTATGTTTAAGTCCATTGTGTGCAGCCTCCATGTCAATCTATGCCAATGGAGGCCCTTCTTCCTTTGTACGGACCCTCCACATTACCAGATATGACTCTAGGACTGGTCTTTCCTGAAAACATATCCCAACTACATGAGGTGAAGTTTCACCAGCTTTCCCTTGAAGGAGCATTCTAGCTGTCTTTCTTTTAAGACAGATCTATTTGTTCTTTTGGCAGTCCATTGTACTTTCAACATTCTTTGCCAACACTATAGCTCATATGTAGCACTTGATTACTAAGACTCTTGTCTGTGCACTTCCCAGGCCAGAAGGGTGATATAATACCATTCTAGCTGCAAGGGAAGCTTGAAAACTGTGTACCTGACTTTTATGTAGCCTCTATCATGGAAGTAAACAAAAAGCAATAGAAATAATTATTTGCTAATAATTCCTCAGAAGACAGACATAAAAAGGCAAATATTCTTCTACATTTTCCTAAAAATGTTTTTTTTCTCCCCAAGTTTCAATGTCTACTTCCTCATAAGGTCCCTCTGAAGTTTTAGGAGACTTCAATTTTTTTTCTTCCTGGTCCTTATAAGATGATTTAACTGGGAAAAATTGGCAGCAATTTAGATGGGGTATATATTACTGAAACTTTAAGGGGACACAGCACACATTTCAATGTTAAGATCACCCCTAGGTAGGGATAGTCAGTTTGAGATCAAGTCTGTGCTATGCATGATCCCAGTTTAAGGAACTTAGTAATTATACATTGTTGAACAGCTAGGGTGCTGATTTCTTTGTTTTTTTGGGGGGGGGCATCACTGCCCTCTGGTGGTGGGAGTAGGAGGCTCAACCTTGCTGCTGGATTTGAACCTCCAACCCAGTGGGCCATAGTCCCACGCAAAACCACTACACCACCGGGGCTCAGCCCCTAGGGTGCTGATTTTAAGCGAACATTTTCTATACCCACTTTGGTTTTAGCTAAAAGAATATACTTCCATATGATTTTTATGGGGGGAAAATCTGCTCAATCTGAGTCTGTCTTGCCAGTAGAAAATTGCTAACTGTGTGGATCTTTCAAGTAAGACCAATTGCTGATTGTAATAAGACATTTAACAGGGAACTCTAGAGAATGACTTCCAGACCCAAGAAGATTGATACTTTGTTTGACAATCACCTTCAGAAATTACTGTTTTATGTTCTTATGATGTATCAGTTGACCTGAACTTTAGAGAGTCACATAACTCTTACAGCCTGTCCATTCCTGCTGTGTAAGTATAAATCTCACTGACAATGACCTCTCTATCTATTGGCCTGTTCCAAACTTCCATGTAGACAATATACAAGCAAACACTCATCCAAGTCTTCTGATCTCTCCTTGAGCTCTGTAAGAGCACCTCTCTGGTACAAAGGTCCAACGATTTACCTTGGAATTACTTGTGCAAGTTTCTGGTAGATGGTCAATGATTTTTATAAGCTTTGGGATAGAGTTGTTTTGAGGAAGGATAATGGAGGGCAGAAAAATTAGCTTTGACACTCGCCCTAAGAAACCACCATCAAGACAAATGTGATGGCCTGGAGTAAACAGGTGGCCAAGGTGGAGGAGATGAGGTCAAAGAAGGAACTAGGCCAGCTCACATCTCATCTCATAGAATATTACGGCCTCTAGCTCTGATTCTGGGTGAATGGCAGCCCCTGGGGTATTTTGAGTAAAGGAATGCTATGACGGAGAGTCTACTTTAAGTGGATCACTCTGGCTTCTGTGTTGAGAATGGACTATGGGAGGCAAAGATGGGTGTATGGAAACTTGTTGAGGAGTCACTACAGTTCTTGGCACTAGACTTGGACTGATGGTTAGGACTAGTTAGAGGTGGAGGGGCTGAGGGGTAGCTCTGTTCCTTTTGTTGGGGACTCTGAAAGCAAATGAGAGTTGAAGACCAGTGCATCTGTCCAACTCAAGTCACTAGAGTGAGGGGGAAAGTCAACAGAGGAGAGGAAAGAAGTAGTTGACCCTTACAACAAATAGAACCAAGTCAGCCAGTGGGGTTTCTCAGCCCTAAAAACAGACAAGTCTCACCAGCTCCAGACACTTCAAATGCGTTTCCAGTAGGCAGAGGACAGTGTCCAGATACAGAAAGTAACCCCAGTGCTCACCAGGAGGTCAAGAAACCAGCCGAGAAGGACAGCAGAGGACACAACCTCCTCTCAGTATCTTTGGAAGCAGATATACCTCCTTGTGTCCTCTCCCCATGCTGTAGGAAAGAGTAGCAGTGAGAACACCTTGGAGAAAAGAAATAGCTCTGTGAGTTTGAACTTTAAGGGAATTTTTACCTCAATTAAAATTGATTTAATGAGAGGGGATTGACTTCACTAGCAGAATTACACACACACACACACACACACACACATATTTTAGAGATTTTGGAGGGGGCTTGTACCACTCTTATCACAGTCCATCCATCCATCCATTGTCTCAAGTACATCGTTTTCAAAGCATTTTCTTTTTACTTGAGCCCTTGGTACCAGCTCCTCATTTTCCCCCTTTTTCCTCCCACTCCCACCCTCATGAACCCTTGATAATTTACAAATTATTATTTTTTCATGTCTTGCACTGTCTGATATCTACCCTCTCCCCCTTGCCTGTCGTCCACCCCCCTAGAAGGGGGTTATAGATAGGTCATTGTGATCAGTTCCCCCTTTATTCCCCCACCATCCCTTTCCTCTCCTAGTATGGCTACTCTCAATATTGGTCTTGAAGAGTTTATCTGTCCTATATTCTCTGTGTTTCTAGCTCTTATCTGTACCCATGTACATGCTTTGGTCAAGCCAGATTTGGAAGGTAGTATTGGGGGAGAGAAAGCATTAAAGAACCAGAGGAAAACTCAGTGTTTCATCAGTGCTACACTGCATCCTGGCTGGTCCGTCTTCTCCCCACCACCCTTCTGTAAAGGGGATGTCCAATTGCTTATAGATTGACTTATAGGTCTTAACTCTGCACTCCCCCTTTCATTCACATTATGATTTTTAGCTTTGGGTCTTCGATGTCTGATACCTGATCTTATTGATACCTCTTGGTAACATAAACTGGTAGGCTTTGCTTTTTCTCAGCTAGATGACTGCTTGTTTATCTTCAAGACTTTAAGACCCAGATGCTATATCTTTTGATAGATAAAGCATTCTTCATCACATTTGCTTATGCACCCGCTTTGTGTTCAGCGATCATGTTGGGAAGGTGAGCATCTTGGAGTGCTGGATTATTAAAATCAAGTGTTCTGGGGCTGAGCCCTGGTGGTGTAGTGGTTGTGCGCGGGACTGCGGCCCACTGGGACGGAGGTTCAATTCCAGCAGTGGGGCTGGGCCTCCTACTCCCACCACCGGAGAGCAGTGATGCCCCCCCCCCCAAAAAAAAACAAAAACAAAAACCAAGTGTTCTGTATTGAGGAAGTACTTGAGTAGAGACCCAGTGTCCATGCACTTCTTTAATACTAAAACTATAAATATATGTACATAGATCTATTTCTTCATTGTCATATGAAATATATTTACATATGTACATGTCTGTATTTATATCTCTATAAATGCCCTTTGCCTCCTAGTTCTTTCCTCAATTTAATTTTACTTTCCCCTTGTCCCACCATCATGTTCAGCCTTCATTTGGATTTCAAGAATCCTCTCAGTTATATTGCTCTTGATCAAGCCCTACCAGACCTCCTTGTCATCGATTTTCAGTCACTTGTTGTTCCCTTTTTCCCGGGTTTATTAACACTCACTTCCTTTCCCCTGCCTCCTCCCCCTCGCCCATGTCCTGTCAGAACTGTTGTCCCATTGTTCTTTCTTCTGTATTGTTTATCCCACTTATCTCATCCAGAATAGCTTCACTAGCAAGCTTATTATTTTTTGAATGATTCTTAGGAATAAGGGATTTGGAGTGGGCTCAATTCAGATACAGAACTATGAATAGTCAGTGAGCAAGGTAAACATAGGTTTATTTGTTCTTACTACGTACTCTTTCCTTGTCCAAACCAAATCAAACTCTCTGACATCAAGCCAATGCTGAACTACATTTACAGGGCAACATAGAAGTGTCTCATTGAGTTTCCAAATCTTTCCAGGAGCAGAGAACCTCACCTTTCTCCCTGAGAACAGTTGGTAGGTTTGAACTGTTCAACTCAAGGCTAGCAGTCCAATATGTGATCCACTAAGCCACTAGGGCTCCCCTGTAAATTTGAAAGGTAGTTTTTCTTCAGTAGGAAAGAACTGGGGGGTTGTAGAGAGACAGATGCCAACTATATCAAGGAGCAGAAACTTTTTTTGGGGGGGCATCACTGACTTTGGTGGTCATGGGTGCTACCCAGTGCTGCTTCTGAGAGCTGCCGCTGGATTTGAACTGCCAAGCCCACGGGCCGCAGTCCCACACTCAACCACTTACGCCACCAGGGTTCAGCCCCAGAGTGGAAACTTTAATGTGGTGAAAATTGCAAAATGTTCACTATACATTGGTAAGTAAATCTGTGTTTACCTTATTGGGTACGCTGACACTGTGGAGGATAATAAGTGCAGGAACAGCGCTGTATATTAGAAAGGAAAAATGTGAATTTCCAACTTCTGATACAGATGTTAACTGTTGGAAAAAATAATGGGGGTGCCTTTTTGGTACTAGTGAAGGATTATGGCTCCCCAGTTGTTCCTGATTGACCTCTCTTCCTAAAGTGGTGGCTTCTCAAAACTCACTGCCATCGAATTACTTCATAATCACAGCGACTCTACAGGATAGGGTAGAACTGCCCCTGTGGGCATTTCTGAGAGTATCATTAATTTTTCGAAATGAAAATACCCTTAAAATGGGTCAAAAGGGAGATTAAATGATAAAGTATTACATTTTATTCTAACCACATCAGCCATAATTGACTTTACAATATGCTCTGTCTGATAGCCAGGCAATTCACATCCCTCCACTCTGGTCAGAGGGGATTCAGATGATATCGGGCACGTTAGGGTGGTATGGCCATAGTAGACTATAGGGGATTCATAGGAGGCTTGAGGGACCTGCAAGTGGACTTTGGGTTTTGACTTTCATTCATCGCCTCGTGCAAGCCAGGTGTTCACAATTTAAGTTTTGATACCATTTCCTCCTTTGGATTTGGATTTTTGTGATGTACAATCTTTGGCTCCCACAGGCTGGTGTGCTTCTTCCACGTGGTTTTAATTGATGCCTCACTTAGATGGAGACTATAATTCTTTATGGGAGTAGAACACCTCATCTTTCTCCTTTGAAGTGGCTGGTAGTTTCAAATGATTGACCTTGTGGTTAGTAGGGTAACCTCTTCACCACCAGAACTCCCTTAAAGAGTACCTTCGTGATAGGAATTTTTCAAAGCTCTCAACTTTTTACCAAAAGGTCAGTAGAATGAACCTACCCAGTAGCCCTAGAGGCAATCTATCCCATAAAGATTAACACCCCCCTCCCCCGAAATCAAATCTGCTATTGGTGGGTTTGTATTCCTGACCATTTCGATAGCAGCTGAGCACGTAACCTTGAGCTACCAGGGCTCTTATAAAGGTCATGAGTTTGTCAACCATACAAGGTAGCTCTATTGACCGTCAATAGGGTTCTGGTGACTTTCCCATCGAAGGACTAGTAAGTATATGAGTGGAGTGAGTGCTGTTTGAGGCAAGTGGGTCTTTCCTCCTTGTCCAAACCAGGTGAGTTCAACTGCACAGGGTCTGGATAGGGCAGAATTTCCTGTGTCCCAGCATGCTTTGCAGACTGTGGAATCAACACACAGGACTAGAGATGTATGTATCAGGAGGCGAAATAGCCAAGCCACTTTTTCCCTCCTACAGCTTTGTATGCAGAAAGGAAGTGGCCACGGGAAAGTTGGTCAAAGCAATGACACAATGTGGTGTCCCCTTTTCTAAAAATCTGTGACCTCTTCCCAGCTGGCCTGATTGCTGGGTTCCTGAGGGGTGCTCTTACTCCCACTGGCTTTCTGAACGGCAATCAGTGAGGCATCAGAATATGCTCCTCTTAGCGTTGCAAACCTCCTCGCGAGGGGTCCATCCACCTTCCTCCACAGGCCGCTCTGGGGATCCAGGGAGGAAAAAGACATTTTCTTGAAGTCTGGCCCACCGAAGTCTGGCTCCCTCTCTGGGTATGCTGTGATGTCACACTCGACCCTCAACCTTTGCAAAGGGAAGAAGCCAGTCCTAGGATGCCCGGTGCACAGGGGAGATGTGGTCCGTTCTAGAAGTTGGGGGAGAGGCTGAGATTGAGAAGAAAGAGCAAGAGCGCAGCTCTTAGTGCTGCCATGCCGACGGCGCCTGGGAAGATGGATGGCTGTGTGTTGGCCGGCATCTGCCTGCGGCGTTGGTGGCCCCTCCACCCTCTCTGTAACCCGGGAGAGCCAGGGTGCTGGCGGCCTGCAGAGGGGAGGGGGCCACAGCCCTGCCAGCAAAGTGCGCTGGGACCTGTTCCTCGGCGTGTGCCTGGATGGGATTGGCTCTGCTCCGTGGTAGACCATGGCCTTGGTGTGAACTGACAGCAAACACGAAAGGCCAGCAGACCGCACCTTGTCAGGCTCTTCTCCACACCCTGTCTTTGACAGGCCAGAGGGGCTCGAGGAGTCAAGCCAAGGAGCGCCTCCATTTGCTCCAGAGTTGATTTCAGGCCAGTTGGAAAGGGGTGCACCAACCCTACAAAGTAGCCGTGATTCCTTGTAAATGATAGGTGACGGTGGTTAAGGGAGAAAGGCAGCTTCCCACAGGAGTCACGGAAGCGGAGCGCTGTGCTGTCCTCGCCGTCCATCATCGGCTCTGTTCGGACGGGAAGGGACCCTGTAGGCCCCGTGGTGAAGCGCTCTGCTAACTGAGAATGTGGCACTTAGAGGCCCGCCACTCTCTGCATGGGGGGGACACTGGTTTTCCAAATCTGTCTGACCTGTTTTCAACAGCTTTGTGTCTTTAAGCCACCACTGTTGTTTCTGCACGTCGGCAATCCCCGTGGGGCAGTTCCAGGCTAGCGGTCAGGGTTGTTGAAAGGGATATTGACTAGATGGTGGTAGGTCTGGGGGATCGGACAAGCATCACCCTCAGAGGGTTGGGTGAGGAGGAAGTGAGTTTAATACCAATAGAGGACCTGGGGGTGCAACCTCGTCTGGCACTGGGCTGCCACCCTAAATATAGGTTGATGGTTCAGACCTTGTAGCGGAAAGGTCTGGCTGATAGATTACAGTTTAAATTCCATGGGGCAGATTTACTCATAGAAACGGACTCGGGCACCACCCCCACCCCCACGAAATATCTGAGGTAAATTCTCAGGAGGTGGAAGCTGTGATGACTGTGTCTATTGAAAGTATCACGGATTGCCAAGAGAAAAAGACAAATCTGTCTTGGAAGGAGTGTGGCTGGAATGCCTCTTCGAAGCAGAGATGGCCAGACTTCATCTCTTGGACTTTGGTCACGCTATCAGGAGAGACCAGGTCTTGAAAAAAGACATTGTGTTGGGAAAGCAGAGGGTCAGGGGAAAGGAGAAGTCCCTCAATGAGATGGGTTGGCACAATGGCTGCAACCAGGGGCGCAAACCTCAGGACAATCGTGAGGCTGGTGAGGGACTGGGTGGTCTCTCGTTCTGTTGTACCCAGGTGTCAGAACTAATTCCAGGGTGCCCAACAAGAACACTATGCTTGTGGCCATCATTATTATCTTGGTATGAGGCACTTCTGTGAGGCAGTTATATACCTAGAGGTGAAGAAAATGGCATTTATAGTCAGTTGCCTGTGGACTGGAAGCAGATTCTGGATTTATAGCTTTGGTGGGTCTTTTTGGTGGTCATGGACAGTCTAGAGGACCTAAGTCTTCTTTTTCTTTTTCAAAAAATTATTTCAATTGGGGGGGGCTCATACAACTCATCACAATCCATATATCCATCCACAGTGTCAAGCACTTTATTGTCCTCATCATCCCAGAACGTTTGCTTTCTACTTGAGCCCTTGGTATTAGCTGTCTCCTTTTTTCATATCTCTTCTACAGTGATGATACAGCCTACCTCATGGGATTGTTAGGGTCAAGTCTGTCAGCAAAGTAGCAGTGATCTCTAGGCCCAGATCACAAACTCAAGGTAATGACTGTGCCCTGAGGTAAGGGTTCGGCACAGCAGAGGCTTCCAGGATGCCACCCAGCCCTTTGCTGATTCCTGATTGGTTGCTCCGTCAATGTTTTGAGGGTGACAGTGAAGGCTGGGAGGGGATTCAGACCAAGGACAGTGGGGGCAGAAACAGAATCAGGCCGAGTTCCATCAGTTTGAAAACAAATTTTTTTTAGCCTTGAGTCTTCTATTTTTTCTGTGGGCATCACTGCCCTCTGGTGGGAGTAGGAGGCCCAGCCTTGTGGGAGAGCTGCTGCTGGATTTGAACCACTAGCCCAGTGGGCCGCAGTCCCACGCACAACCACTATGCCACCGGGGCTCTATATTTTTATCTTTAGAACCTAGCCAAGTGCTTGTGTGGAACAAAACTGTGCATACTATGAAGAGGCTTTGATGACATGGTGGCTTCAGTGTTGGGCAATCACTGAAAAGCTGAACCCACCAGCTTTTCTGTAGGACAGAGATGAGGCAGTCTCAGAAATCCCAGGGAGCAGTGAGGCTCTGTCCTACCGAGTCGCTCTGAGTCTGACTGGATGCCACTGCAGGAGACTACATCATAGGATGCATACCTTTGTATACTCTGCAGTATATTTGATACACTTTGCATCTCTAAGAATGTGAAAAGGTAATTGAAAGAATAAGGTCAAGGGCAGGGGTTCAGGCCATCCTACTTATTATATAACCAGGTACCATCACCTTGAGTTATAAAAGGCATTGCAAGCCAAAGGAGAGAGCCTCTGGGCAGTGAGCCTGGTTAACAGATCTGAGAGGTTGAAAGTTTGGTGTCTTGGAAGCAAAGCCTGGTGGCCTACTTCTAAAAAAATCAGTCATTGAAAACTCTATGGAGCACAGTTCTACTCTGATAGACTAAATGTCACTAGGAGCTGGAAGTGACTCTACACTAGGTAGCTGGTTTACCTGGAGACTCAAGACTCTTTTCTGCAAGGAAGTATCAAAGAAGGAGAGAGGGAGGGTCCCTGGTCCTTCTAGTGGTATCTTGGATAGCTCAGTGGTTTTTCTGGGTCTCCTCAGTTGACTACCAATTGATGGCCCATGACTGTGGTGTTGGTATTTCCCTATTAACATTTTCTCTCAAAAAAGGCCTTATACATTCTGCATCATAAAAGATAAGGACTGACAAAGGTGGATAAGGACCTTTCAAAGGGAATTTATTGGAGCAGGCATGAAGGCCTTGCCTTAAGAAGTTTGGGTTTCTGATACATTGAGGCCAAGTCCTTCTAAACATACTGCATTGAAAGCCAAAAGTTTGGCTACTTTTGTGGCCCTTCTGGGCCCACAGAAAGCACTCAGTACCTATGAGAGGATGGTGTAACCTAATTAGTTTATCCTGTAGAGAAGAAAGCAGATTCTTTGGTGGGTAGCGTCATCTGAAAGTCACCTCTTCTTAGAAGACAGAACTTCCAAGGAACCTAAAGACCTGGCTTTCTCTGAGCTCTTCTCAGCCAATCTAGGGATCCTGTGGAGTCTATGCACCTAGTGAAAGCTCCTGGATTTGGAGAACTCTGGAGGGACACTGGTTTTCCAAATCTGCCTGACCTTCTGTCCTCAACTGCTTTGTGTCTTTAAGCCACCCCTGTTGTTTCTGCACAGCGATTCTGGAAAGTATTTAAAAGAAAAGGAATACCTTTCAGCAAGTCTAAACTGAGAATTAGGCCATAAAAGAAAATGAATGCAAGTCGGTGAACTTTCAAATGTTTTCTTTGCTCGTTTCTCTCTAGAGTGCTAGTCTTTCCCGAATAGGAAACACACACACACACACACACACACACACCCCTCTAAGAAAGGGGAACATTTCTTCCAAGTAGTTGCAGAGGGTTAAGGTACCAAATGGAAAGATCTCCTGCCATCAGGTGTCACCAGGTGAGTTCTGACCCACAGCCACCCTTGCGTACAACAGAACAAAACATTGCTGAGCCTTGCACCATCCCAACAACCGAACCCATCCTATGCTTGAGCCCATCATTGCTGTCTCTGTGTCAATCCATCTCATGGAGGCCCTTCCTCTTTTTTGTTGCCCCTCTACTTTACCCAGCATGCTGTCTTTCTTCAGGGACTGGTCCCTCCTGCCCTCCAGCATGTCCAAAACATGAAAGACGAAGTCTCACTGTCCTTGCCTCCCAGGAGCACTCTGGCCATATTTCTTCCAAGACAGATCTGTTTGTTCTTTCCGCAGTCCATAATACTAGCCATATTCTTCACCAGCATCACCACTCAGTTGCATCCTTCCTTTTTTTGGTCTCCCTTATTCAATGTCCAACTTTCACATGCATATGAGGCAATTGAAAATACCCAGGCTTGGGGCAGGTGCTTCTTAATCCTCAAAGTCACATTCTTCCTTGACATGATCTCCTAGTGATTTTAAAGGGCTCAGTGGGTTTCTTAAAGCACTTCTCGTTTACCCAGGACCTTAAACTTTTTGTTTCGGAGCACTTTCAAATCTATGATTTCATTTTTTCTGAATGATAATCCTTCGTGACAGGGTAGAGGAGTTCAGGGCCAGAGGCACAGGGATGTTCAATGCTTTTTAGAAAAACATGCAAAGTCCCTAGGTGGTAATTTATTCTCCTCTGCTAACCTAAAAGTGGATGGTTCAAATCTACCTAGAGGCATGGCAAAAGATAAGACTAGTGAAATAGTTCAGTCAAGATTACAGCCAAGAAAACCCTAAGGATCAGTGCTGCCACTGTAGCACAAGGGGTCTCCCTGAGATGGAATGACAACAGCAACACAACAGAAGATCATATGGCTGGTTGGTCACACAAGAAAGTCAACAGAAATGACCCAGCTACAGGAGGAGTTGAGAGCTTTGGAGCCTCTGGGAGTCTCAGGATTTCCATCTAGCTGAGACAATGAACAAATGCTTCCTTTTGTCCACCAGGCCATCAGGGTCCAGGGAGGAACCAGTGGAAACTCTGGCAGAGGAGACGTTGCTTACCGACAGCAGTGAGAGAGAGAGAGAGGATGGCACAGAGTGTGGGTGGGAAGGGCAGGTCGAATGCCTAGGGATTACCAAAGCATTTGTTTTCTTGTCATGAGCCGCAAGAGCAAACGTTTATGAAGTGCTCGTTTTGTGAGGCCAAGACAGGAGACTAGGATGCTTGTGACTCATCTGGGGAGGTCAGACACTGTTATTTTTTTTTTTAAAACACAAATGCCAACACCAGGTGGTATTTGGTGACTGCTGAATAAAGAGAAGAGAAACAAGGGCTCCCAGAGCCCACTTCTTGCTGAGGTGATGGCTGAGATGGTCTGCTCTTATCAAGCTTAGGGGCTGTCCAGTCATAGCGACTGAGTAGAACTGCCTGGTGGGTGCTCCGGACTGAATCTTTTGGGGGGCAGATCCCCAGGTCTTCCTTCTCTGAGAGCCATAGGTGAGCTATTGCGTCGCCTACTCGATAATAGCAGTTAATCCCCACAATCCTTCCCTCTCTTCCCCTCTCTGTAAAAGAGGGAGAACAACCAGCTCAGAGGATGTGGGGAGGCTTGAAGAAGACCATGTACAACCTTACCATGTGAGTCATAGTCAGTGCTCATGGGACAAGCAGGCACCTGGCTCACAGCCTGGGCTCACAGGCCAGGGAAATCTCCTTTCCTCACAGAGCTCCTGAGCATGGGGCATGGCCTCCACTTTCTTTTTTTTTGGGGGGGTATCACTGCCCTCTGGTGGGAGTCAGAGGCCCAACCTTGCTCCTGGAGAGCTGTTGCTGCATTTGAACCACCAACCCAGTGGGCCGCAGTCCCGCACTCAACCACTACCCCAACGGGGCTCAGCCCCCGCCTCCACTTTCTTTTCTGTCATCCTTGACTTCAATTTTGATACATCTGTTTCTTAGAAACTTTTCTTTTTTCTTTTTGGGATTTCTCTCTCTGGTTCTATCTCAGAGACTGTTCCAGGAACTAGATAGCTTCTTAGTTCTTTTATCTTCTCCTTTGGCTAGAGAGACATTTTGACTTATAGGGCACATTGTTGGTGAATACCTCAAGAATTTTCTTTTTTTTTAAACAACCCTCCCCCCACCCCAAAGTACTTACCATACATGTCCCTGACACTGACTTCTTGCTTTCCAGATTTCTGGAACCCTGTATTTATTAACCTCTCTCTAACCTAGTTGTTCTCCAACCAGCAGTGGCACTATAAAGCTGGGAACTTGATAGGAATGAAAGCTCTTTGGCTTAACCTCAGAAATTCTGGGAGTGGGGCCTAATGGAGAGTGTTTCACTAAGCCCACAGAGAATTCCGATGCCCTCAGATATTTGTGAAGCATGACTAGAATCCCCTGGAAAGTCTGTCTCTGACTTGAGATTTGGGTTGTTTCATCTCCATGTTAGCCTGGTATTATAGACAGCAATTCCCAAGTTTTGAATCCTCATCTTGGGCCGAGACTGCTAACTCATGTGCTCTACAACTTTGGTGTCTATTTCAAATGATTTCCCTGAGTCCAATTCTTTCAAAGCTGAACAATTCAAACTCACTGCCAGTGCAGCAATTCTGGTTCACAATGACCCATAAGGATAAAATAGACCTGTCTCTGTGGACAGAGACTGTAACTCTTTATGGGAATAGGAAGTCTTATCTTTTTCCCACAGAGGGGCTGGTGGTTTCAAACAGCTTACCTTGCAGTTAGTAGCCCAACACATAACCAACCGATTACACCAATAGGGCTGCATGCACACTTCTTTAGAGAAGTCCATTTTACCAGATTTGAATGAAATAGTTTCACCTAAACTACACAGATCCTTTTTTTATCATGTACCCCAACTGTCCATTCTCTCTTTTGAGTCGCTTTCCCCTTTGTTCTTTGGTTCCATTGGGTTACTTCTCTACAATATTGAGTACTTGTCTTTAGTACTAATATACTTGGGGTGCTGTTATTGTTAGGCTGTTATTAAAGGCAAATATTGGATAAAATATGGCTTGAGAATGATTCTTGTATTAGTAGGAATGTGGGATATAGTGTAAAGAGGTAAAATATATGGATCCAATAATATACTAAATGAAAATACCAAACTCATTTCTGTTAATTCTGACTCACTGACACCTTATGGATTAGGGTAGAATTGCCCCATAGGATTAATGGGAGCCAATGGTCACATTTTTCTCCTGTGGAGCAACTGGTGGTTTCAAACACCAGTTAGCAGCTGAGAACTTCAACCACTGCAAAACCAGGCATCTTAACAACATATTAGCTAGGGATTAAAAACTGGAATAGACTCTCAGTTACTCTTCTCAGATACATTTCACTTCATTACCCTCCAGCAGGCATTATATACCCACCTTGTCATCAATTTTAGATCTCTTGTTGTTCCCTGATCCCTGAGTTTGTTGGCTTCCCACTTCCTGAATAGAGAGTGAGCATGATAGTGGGATAGGAGAAGGTGAAAGAAAATAGAGGAAAGAAATAGGATGCAAAAGCTATTTATAGAGGTATAGCTATAGCATGTATATAAGTAAATATATTAATTTATAATAAAAGGGACAGAGACCAATGTTAAGTATTAAGAGAACAGGTAGACTTTGAACCTCTACCAAGACCTCCCTAAATACAAGAACACTTTGCTCTAATTACCTGGAACTCTTTGATACTCATCTTCCTGACATGATTGCTGAGGACAAAATGGGAGCATAAGCAAATATGATGAAGAAAGCAGATGGTACCTGGCTATCAAAAGATATAGAATATGGGGTCTTAAAGGCTTAAAGTTAAACAAGCAGCCATCCAGCAGGGAAGCAAATAAGCCCATATGAAAGAAACACATCAGCCTGTGTGATCATGAGGTGTCGATGGGATCCAGTATGAGGTATCAAAAGATTTCAAGCAACTATATTAATGTGAATAAGGGGGTTTGGAGTGGAGACCCAAAGCCCATCTTAGGCAATTGGACATCCCCCCACAGAAGGGTTATAAGGAAGGGATGATTCAACCAAGGTGCAGTATCTATAAAACAGGGGGTATTCTTTTGTACATGGTACTGCAGGGCTACAATTCTTGGCTTCCAAGTAGAGGACCAAGGATCAATTCTCAGACAGTCACCCGAAGCACAGCCACTGCAGGGCCATCAGGAGAGTGTTTTATCACCCTAGAAGCTAGACAGGTTTTAGCAGGGCTTCTAGACAAACACCAGTTAGGAAGAATGGCCTGCACTCTTATTTCTGAACATCAGTCAGTGATCTGATCTGATGCCTATCAGGACGGTGGTCCAGGACTGGGCAGTATTCCATTCCACTGTGCCTGGAATTGTCATGGGTCAGAGCCTGATGGGACAGTGGGGATGATAGCATGACTTCCTTTTAGATCAATGATGCCAGTCATTTGGTATATCTGGTTAACAGGAAGGAGGGAGTAGTCTGCCAGAGACTGAGGCTTAGAATTCACCCACTTCTCTCAAGTATTACACTCTGGGGTCCTGGTGGCGTAGCGGATCCCATGTTGAGCTGCTAACCGCAAAGTTGGCAGGTTGAAACCACCAGCCATGCTGCAGGAGAAAGAGGAGGCCTTCTACTCCTGTGAAAAGTCACAGCGTTGGCATCCCACAGGGACAGTTCTACTCTGTCCTGTAGAGGGCCACTATGAGTTGGGATTGACTCATGGAAGTAAGTTTGGTTTTGTTTTGACAGCGCCATATTTGAGTCATGGATAAAGTGTGAGACCAGAGCCAGGTGTGCCCATAGACTGGGTCCCGGGACTGCCGCTCCAGAGGCGATTCCCTTGAAGAGGGCCTTGACTGAGGAAGGCTTATGCAGCACCCTCTCTTGGGCTAGCCCATTTTCATTACCTGGAATCCACCGGACTCGCTGCCTTCTTTGCAGGTAACAATTAACAAAAGCGGTGCGCTGAATGTGACCAAAGTGTGTCCGCGGTATCACCTTATTTTGCTTACAAACAGACGAGGGGGCTGAATGCTCCATTTGTGGGACGTGCAACAGAAAGTCACAGCGTTCTTCAGCCACCACTGTGTTACAAATTTGGCATCGGCAGGCCTCAAAAGGCTGAAACGTTTTCAATTTATTTACACCCTGCCGTTTCCTTAGGGAACTGTTTTCCATAAGCTAATGAGGCGCTGGTGCAAGGCCTCTCTGTTATTCCTGGCAGGAGCACTGAGACACATCGGCCTGCTGCCCTGCTTTTTTCCCTCAGTAGTCCAGTGCAAATCATAAATATGGGAAAATACATCATCCCTTTGAATCTGGGAGCCAAGCTGCAGGGCTGCCAAGGTTGAAACAAAGCATGGCGAGTTTGGAGTCTGTTCGTGTCCCGGACCACATGTGCCGGAGACTCCAGGAGACCCCGAATGTGGCCTTGACCGTGGCAGAGAATTTATTCTGAGCACATAAGGAATCTTCTGAAATTGTTTACCAAATAGATGTTTCCAAATAGGTGTTGCCTTTGAGTGGATGAATACGCCCTTTCTGGTCCAGGGAACCCCTCTTCTTCACTTGATTATCGATCAAGTGATGAGACTTTTTAAGAGGTCTGGGCTGGCACAGATGTTGGAGCACTCAACTGGTCACTGAAAGGCAGGTGGTTCGGATCCACTTCCTAGAAGTGCGGCTGGAGATGGGCTTGGTGATCAGCTTGGACAATCCACAGAGCAGCTCTACCCTGCACCCCGGGGCTCCTCAAGGGTCAGAATGGATTCAATGGCAACTTCCAGCAGCACCACTGTGGCCGGCCAGCCTTGGGTGGACGAGGGCAGTGAGAGGAGGGAGGTTGAGTAGGACATGATCCCTTGTCTTTATAGCGGTTCTTGGTCGGGCTGGAGGGCTGCTCTTACAGGGACTGTAGCCTCCTCCCAGCTCCCTGATTTACTGCGGAGATCAACATGGAGGAGAACTGGATGCTTTCTTGGCATGAGGAAGTGCTCAGTGAATGAATGGATGGACTGAGGCTGTTGCTTTGTTTCTAGCATGCCCTGAGAACAGTCTATTAGATGGGACCTATATTGGTGCGAGTCAGCCACGCCAGAGGTTTAAGCAGACTTGAGTTAAATAACCACAGGGAGCCCTGTTCCCCAATTTTCCAGCCCCTAATGCCTGCATATATTCCCACCTCTAGCTTTCCTCTGATATCACCCTGCTTCAGCTTAACTCCATATGGGTAATTAAATCTTACTGATTTAATGGGGCACCCCCCCCTTCTCTTTTCTGCTTTATTTTCTCTTCTTGTCACTCAGAGCTAGTTGAGGTCAACCCACATGTGTTTCCTGAGTGTGGGGAAACAGTGGAGAGAAGTCAGGGTAAAGATGTCCCTCTTGGTGGCTTTTAAGAAATGAACTAGACAGATGTTTCCATCTTTGTTACCTTGCTTAGATTTCTTTGCATTTAGAGGTGAAGGGATGAACCTGATTATTATGAAAGACTATTTCCAGCTCCGGGACTTTACTAGAACAATCTATCTTTCATGTCTGGGGACCCTGCCAAGCTAGTCAGGACTGATCTTTGACAAGGACCAAGTGGGTAAAGCTTGTCTTGTGCCCACTCACCTCCTCCCATGGTGGCCCTCTCGCCCGCTTCACTTTCTTCTTCTTTTTTTTTTTTAAACAAAACAATACAAGGGTTTTAATTTGCTTATGTCTTGTGTTTTTCATTGTATTTGGTGGTGAAAAATTCTGCCACATGAACTGTTTCTGAAGCCAAGTTGTGACCTAGTCTGTTAGCGTCACCATCAAATGCGATCCCAGAAAATGGTAACGTGAGCAATTGGATATTAAAATCTACGGGTGACTGTGTTTGCTGCATTGAGTGAGCAGGTGGATTATTTACACATACTTCATTTGGAATTTATGTCCACATTCCCCTTTTGCTTTGGGAAAGACCTGCATCTCAGGGATATTCATGACCACTGGTTAGTACAAGATAGCAAGAACAACAAAAGCATTCCTCAATGCTGCATTTAGTTGTCAGTGTTTCAAATGGGACCAAGGACTCTTGGAGACATTCCTGTTGGCTATTGCACTACAGTGGCTCCAG
The DNA here is from genome assembly GCA_004026705.1 of Nesogale talazaci. NCBI lineage: Eukaryota > Metazoa > Chordata > Mammalia > Afrosoricida > Tenrecidae > Nesogale > Nesogale talazaci. The sequence continues at coordinate 76,123 of PVJH01009016.1, forward strand.
GTCTTGCTCATCGATCCTCTTTCTTTTTTATAATCCTGTGTATAATCAGAGTTGCTATGTCAGGCCTGATGGCTTCAATGGGCTCCTGGGGCCTCTAGTACTTCATAACTTGACCCTCAGGGTTGACCAGATACTTCCAAAAATTCCACCTTGGCACCTTCCTTGAAGAATCAACAAGAAATCTAAATGCAGGCTCAGCTTCAGCTCCTAGAATCTCAATCTTGTGGAAAACCGGGAATGTGACTCGGTAGTCTTTTCTCGTGAAAGATTGTTTCCTTGCTTGGGCGTGGTTCGGCGTCTCCAAACTGATGGCGCGGAAAAGCCAAGACGTTGAAGTGGGACGGCCCAAATTCCTCGTGCAGTTCCTAAAGTGCGAAGTCATTTCTGCCTGTGAGTTGGCAGTCACGAGCCACGTTTGCAACTAGTGAAATCTTTGCTTTGGGTCCCGAAAATTTTAAAGGAGAACCGGCCGGGGCTTCCATTTTGGATGATTTGAGAGGAAAGGCTGCGAGGGCGGGAATTTCCCTTCACTTTCTGATAACTCCCTGCAGCCATCTGTGGTGGCAAAGCAAAAGCAAAACCCCACAAAACACAGTTGCTGCCAGATTGACTTTGACTCTTGGTGATTCTGTGTGTGTCAGAGTGGAACTGTGTTCCGTTGCTCCATGGGGCCTTTTGTGGCTGAAAACCATAGATCAGATTTTTTGTTCAGGCTCCGTGAATGCCCAACATATCTGTTGGGTGAGTGCTTGAGTTGTTGACACTACCCAGGGACACGGTCTAGGAAATGCCATTAGATTTTTTTTTTTGGCATCACTGTCCTCTGTTGGGAGGAGGCGGCCCGGCCTTGCTCCTGGAGAGCTGCTGCTGGATTTGAACCGCCAAGCCAGTGGGTTGTAGTACACCATTAGATTTGTTACCATTAATAATATTAACAGTCAGAGCTCAAGGACTTCCCCCTTGCTGGATGTGTTACTCCGGGTAGACTAGAGAAACAGATCCATAGAAACTCATGTGTGCATAAGAGAGAGTTTTATATAAAGGGTACTTGTATATTAAGAAAGCATCCCAACCCAGTGCAATGCCATATTGGCCCGTATATCCGATACCAATCTATAAAGTCTTTTGAGTCTGGGAGAGGTCATGTCTGTTTAGGCTTTTCAATTAGAGACTGTGGCTGGGGAGAAATCAGAAACTAGGGGGTTCAACAAGATGACTTCCCTAGGTGCTGCATGATTCCCACACGTCACCTCCATAACGGCATCTTTAAGATAATTTTGCCAGGTGTATGTTTGTTCCCTCACACTTTATAAATAAGAAAGCTGGAACTCTGAAATTGTATGAATGGCCCCAAAGAACACAGCAAATAATGGCAGAGCCAAGATGCACAGTGAGGCCTGTTTTTTCTTCCCTCCCCTTCCCTTATGCACTACACCACAGTGGCTTGTTTAGTTTATCAAGCCTATGAGTGGTTGGGATAAATGATCTAATGACCTTTCAGGGCAAACAATTTTCTAGTGTTCCTAGGCCTTCTTTTGTCTTGTAGGCAAATCAGGAGTATGGTTGTGCGTCAGAGCCTGGTTTTACCCAGAACTCTTAGCCCTGCTCTCCTGCAGCTCCAGGTCTTTGCACATACTCGCCCCTTTGCCTGAAATCCTATTCTTGCCTCAGTGGATGCGACAATAAGAGTCTTCTGTAATTCAACTCCCATGGGACCCCACGCTGACACCAGCCAGGATAATATCTTTCATGCTGTTCTGCCCTTCCTTATGTGCATGTCTGTCTTTAATGAGAATATTAAGACATGATTTTCATGAAGATGTGGGGTGACAGGTGGGCAATCAAGATTCAATAAATGAATGATGCAGAGATAAGTTCTCCTTATCCGCTTGTGTTTCACTTCCTGATGAGAATTTGCATTCACGGATGACTTCACCCACTTAGTCAAAGTAACATGGAGCAAACTGTATGATGATTTTGCCCACGGAATACTCATAGTCCTGTCATTACCCTAAATTGGCTTAACACCAGCCACCAGGACTTGGGCTGCTCTCTTCTGAATATCTCTGCAAGGGATGACAGTTTTCTTCTGTTCATGGTCTAAAACAAGACCAAACCCACTTAATTCCGACTCATAGCAACCCTTTCAGGACAGGATGGAACTGTTTCTGTGAGTTTGACTGTAACTATTTATGGGAGTGGAAAGTCTAGTTTTTCTCCTGCTGTGTAGCTGGTGGTTTTGAACTGCCGACCTTGTAGTTAGCAGCCCACCAATAATCACTATGCTATCAGGGCTCCTCTTTTCATGAAAGATGGGATTTACGAAACTCTTCCTGAGATGCTGGATTTCAGGTCTGGGAAAAAAAAATAAGACCATGCTGTGAGCATGGGTTTGCAACAGAGGCTACCTGACTTTGAAGGCAAGGTTATGGAAATGCTCATACATCATCGATCCCTCATTGACAGCCCCTCAGGGCTCAGAGTCCCATGTTCCAGCAGAGACACACCGGAAGAGAGCTTCTTCAGAAGGAGCCTAACTGTGCTCCAGCAGCACAAGGATCAGCTGGCACTAGGATCTTTTCTGCACATCTCTAACAAAGTTAACAAGGCCAGCTCAGGGGAGCCTGGACTTCAGCGAAGGCACACTCATTGCCTCCTACAGGACCCATGGGAGGTTGCTCTGTTTACTGAGTAGTCTAATGTGGGCACTGGGGTCCGCAGCCTTAGATCGCAATCCGACACTAGCTGACTTTTATGAATCATAAGACCACCTGGCATCTCAGCTTCTCCCTCTGCCAGATGGAGGTCACAATCTCAGAGATTTCTTAAGAGGTTAATATAGAAAATGCATAATAGGTTCTTTGATTAACTCCCACCTATCCTGAATGCCCCCTTTCCTTCAGATATGCCTTCCTTCTCTGACCTCCTAAATCTGTGTTACACAATTCTACCATAGAATCATTGGCCTTCCTGCCATAGCCCTTCACGCACTTCAAACATTCACTTTCTCAGCGTCAACATCCCCCTTCACACAAGCTTAGTCTTATTCCCTCAGCACCTCACCCAGGGCCAAAGGATTGTCTCTCGTTATTTGCTGAATGAATGAAATAAATAAACAGACAGCAGGTAGTATTAGTTCCAGTCATTTGATGCCTCCAGGAAGTGGCTCTATGCAGAGTAAATCTTGACATAAGCTCTTTATAAGATAATGCTACAAAACCATGGGCCTCTGAGAAGGGTCTGAGTGGAACAAGTTGCCCAGGATGAGTTCGCTGGAACTGTCATCCTGACCCTATATCCTCTGCATCCCTTAGAGCTGAACCCATCTGGGTGTGAAAGAAAAAATGACATTCCTAATGGTTGTTTTTATGAATGTTTTATAACTTGGTGCACGTGGGGTTGATAGTAGGCCATCTATGTATTTTAGTTTGATTCTGTTCATTGGGTTGGAAGAGAACAGCTGACAGCCTAGCAGAAGGTATGAAATGTTTTGGCTTAGCCCTGGACACCAGGAATTTCAGACTTTTGTTCTGTGCTTCTCGTACAGTAGTGTGTGGAGGGAGTGGGATTTCTCCAAGTCGAATCATCTTAGTTTCTGGGAAATTCAGGTCCCTTCTACTTGGTGACCCAAGCTTTCTAACCATCTGCTTTTTCTGAGTCTCAGTTTTCTCACTTGCAAAATGAACAGAGGAGGAGGAGTGGTTACTTGTAGGGCTGCTAACCCCAAGGTCCGCAGTTTGAAACCACCAGCCTCTCCCTGGGAGAAAGATGAGGCTCCATTCCCACAAACTGTTACAGTCTCAGAAACCCCCAGGAGCAGTTCTCCTCTGACTGACTGAGAGGGGTTGCTCCGAACCAATACTGACGTGATGGCAGTGAGGTTTGAGTTTGAGAAATGATTTCACAGGCTTGTTGCAGGGATGAAATTAGCACTGTCTGAACGTAGGGACTCATGTAAAACGATTGTGCAAATTGAACCTGATGGGCATCGATGGAAGCAATTTCTATCATGGCAGGTACCAGGAAGCTGGGCACTTCCCTCCTGCTCTTTTCTTTGATGGAATCAGCTATCAAGCCCAGGCTGATGTATATGTAAACAGAAAAATAATCCCAGCAAAGTAAATACACGTGGGAAATTGCATTTGTCTAATTTTAAAATGGCTTCGTTTTTAGAAGCAAGTCATTTGTTTCCATTCAAACCACTTCCTTTAGATTTGCGTGGACGATGGCTCGACTGTGAAATGCACTTTGCTTAAGAATTTTGCCCGCTTCAATTTCAAGTCTTTGGTTGACATAACTCCTGACCTTCTTGAAAATTTGTCCAGAGGAATCAGGACTTTTAAGTCAAGAGGGCCACTGCCACAAACGTGGACAGCTGGTTGCTGTATGGAGTCCGGGATAAGTACACGCTCTGCAGTGGGTTGGTTGGACCGTGTTTTAGCTTGTCATTTTGACTTGCTTTTACAGACTCCCCTGGGGAACGGTGGAGGGCGGGGGCTGCTGAGTGTGCCTTTGCAGATTTGCATGGAGTGTTACATTTTAAAGCAATCCCCACTGCATTTTGATCCAGACAAGCTTTTGTTGGCTGAGAAATTAGATGATGCACCCAAATACTTTGGCGGAGTGTGGTGTTGAGTACCATTTATTCCCATGACCGAGTTCAGTACAAAAGGCCGGGATTGAAAAATGCAGTCTGACATTTGATATGTATACTTACATATATCTCACTTAGGCCTGAGCCATTCCTGAAAAGTTTGGGTTTAAAGTTTCCAAGTCTACAGAGAGGAGAAAACCCCTCAAACTGTAAGAGGGAAACAGCGGTATCTCATTTGGGGGTGACGTGGGAGGCAGGAGGTGAGGGGCAGGAGAGAGGGGAGAGAGGCACACAGGTTACTCCTTCTGGGCTCTGCAAATGGATTGTATCTGTCAGGCAAGGGGAAGGTTGTTGTTGTTGACTGTGCTGAATCAATCCCAACTCTTGGTGACACCCCCCCCCCCCCACCGCATTGATCCCACTGTTGTGATCCTAAGGGTTTTCACAGACTGAGTTTCAGAAATAGATGCCAGCCTTTCTTCCTAGTCTGTCTTAGGCTGGAAGCTCTGCAGAAACCTGGCCAGCATCCTAGCAGTGTGGTGACTGTAGGAGGTGCCTTGGTTAGGTACCAAACCCGTGTCCTACATGGAATCTGTGAATGCTGTCCATGCTACCATGCTACCATATTTCCATATTTACCCCTCCCCCTCAAGTTTGGACTTGTACCCTCATCCTTTGAAGC